>BQNB010067182.1:0-34290 GCA_026074375.1 Tanacetum coccineum | reverse complement strand
TGTTGGTAATACCGTTAAGGATGCTACAAAGGTCGTGGAAGAGAGTGATAGTGTTGTTGATGATGATTACGATGAGATAGCTCAATTCATGTCTTGTGGATGTGCAAATGATGCAAGTTTACTTAAGGATGGAGATTATGACATATATGACGGTTATGAGAATAAAGTTTTTTATTTGTAGTATACATGATATCATAACACAAGCATGGATGATTGGGTTGGCAAATTATCTAGAGAGAGAAAGTGAGGTTTCTAGTGAGAGAAAAACCAAATGAAAGCTTTGTGATAAAATAAACAACCAACCCCTTCCCATGGCTAGGAAGGGGTTTATATACATGAGTGTTTATGCCCCCAATAGGCTTGAGTATGGGCTTACAAATGGGCTAAAGGCTCGGCCCAATACTATTAGTCATACGTTTACAATTAGACAACGAGCTATGCTATTCTAGATTATACACGGGGTGACCGAGTCTTTTTCATAATCCTAACAAATAACATAACAAACTGCAATAACACACAAACAAAGAGAACATAATCACCATTACATAAGGTTTTAAAGAGTACATAATTACCATTACATAAGTCACCATAAAGTTTAATTCCTAAACAAAACGCAAACAAAGCTAACATCTAATACATGTTAGACTACCATGTCAGACTACCCAAAATACTTTGATCTTTAAAAGTATAGGTGCTGAATTAAAAGATTATCATATAAACAAATATTAAACGCAGTGGATAATACACCTATCAACGGATCCATAGAGTCATATGATCAATCAATTAAATATAAGAAAAGTAATACCTTTTTAGCGTGATCGGTAGATTCAACTGGTGACCTTCACCCTAGCACGAAACACCAAGTGAAACCAAGTGATCAATGGAGATCACCTCTATGATGTATCCACACTACACTTCCTTGTATACCAATTAATGCTAGTCTAAACCTCGTAACTTTGGATTTCACTTTGAATAATCAAGATACAAAGTGATTGGAAAATAAGAATACAAAAACCCATATATTAAGAGTGTGTATGCCATATGTATATATAGGGAGAGGATGGGAGAGATATTAGGTAAGTTATTAATCAGATTAATTAGAATATCAATTAGGAGATGATCATATTAATGTTGATTGGTCAAACAAACTTATCCTTTCCCATACATGTATGAATGGCCGGCCCCTATAGGGCTTGTATGGGCCTCCTCTTTTGTTTTCCAAGTCCAATTAACTAAGTACAATACTTAGTTATTAGAAGCCTAGTAGTTATCCCATGTTACGTGGATTATTTATATACCGTAAATACAATAAACACGATATATAAATGGTACCTTAGTGTATATGTGTGTGACCCTATAGGCTTACATGTGTCTAGCCATATAATTATTTATTATGACACGAGCATACTCCAACAGCTCCTACGTACGCACGTCATAATAATCAAGTAATTATACAAGCAAAGGTTAGCGTCTAGCAATACGGCAATGCCCCCAGAGACATATGAGGATAGTTTCTTAAACATCTCATTTAAAATGGTTTAGGTATTAATCATCCTATTGTTATAGATACTATGTTGAACATCTGACATGGATCATTAGTCATTCTAATGTTTAACAATTTTGTTTCTTGATATAGACATTAAACTAGATTACCAAATCAATCAAGTATCATCTTAATTATATTTGGGTGCGGTCACACATACATCTGTTCAAATCATCGAGGGGCCCAGTAGTATCTTACTCCATAACATGTGGAGAAACAAATCCTATTTTGACTGCACGTGTCTGTTATGTGTTTCATATCCCTCCTGAAAATGGCCTTTATAGCAGCCTTCAACAGGTCAACATTGACCCATATCAAAGATTTACATTCCACACACACAAAACCTACTTGCATCTTAAGTCTGAGGATGAGAGACATAACCACTTGCGAGATTTACTATTGACGCCGATCTATATAGTGAATACTTGTAGGTTGGGTCAGTCTAATGTTCATCCAATGAACAACATATGAGTTTGGCGGTATCATCCATTAATATTCATACCATATGAATATGACCAAAAACACTCACATTTGCCTTAATTCAATGATGCTCCCGTATCATTAACTGACAATGGACAATTTAGAATAAATAAATTATTCATGGATTAAACATGCTAATATAGAACACAGTTGTATAAATGAAGACGATCATACCAGGTATATCAATTCATTGCTTAATACAACTGCTTAACGTTCCATTATCCAAATACTAAAAACATATATACATGAGACTACTAGCAGGTCGAAGTTCAATGTTCCTAGCATGATAAACATGTTTGGTACAAGACATTGACTTTGTAAAAAGTACCAACTAAGTTGTCATCTAAGTGACCTTTAAGAATATTTGTTTCAAAGCTCACAAGCAGTGAAGGTTTTGAATAATACGATGATTGTCATTTTGTATATGTGCGTTCAAGTGCTAATACAATAATACTAGCATCGCCATAGCAAATTACATAGGTTGTTTGAAGCAAGCAAAACCACATATATGAGACAGTCTTCTTAACAGCTTCCCAAACTATAAAGTATTCTTATTCTTTAATTAATAGTGCAACAATGCTTTCAATCAAGCATGTCTAGTCAACAATATTATCATTTATGATGAAAATCCTGCTATGACTAGGATTGAGAATCATCTCAATCAAAATAAGTATTAGTGTATAAACTCAACACTAATCTCCTTATTAAAATCCGTAAACAGTGAACATGTCTTTAGTCCTTTAAATGCCTTTTAGAATGTTCTTTCGATAGCAGTCTAATGACTTTCACTTAGTTACTATGGTTGTAGGTTCATCTTGCATTCATGCAAGTGCTACAATACATATCATGACATACATAATGAAACCTTTAGCTGAACCAAACATTTTCAAATATGTGTTTAACTCATCAGGTGAGATAGAACTTTGAGTCTTGCTCAATTATGTCATGTTGTCTTAGACTTATTAATCGCGTATGTTTATCCTAATAAACATTTGTTCCAAGGTTGTATGTTTTATTTCGTATATCTCTCGATAGAAACATTATTCCAAACTAAGGATTAAATTTTAGCTTAGGTGAAATATTATTTCCAATATGTTAACAACATATGAGATATAAGAAAGACAAAACATAATGCTTCGACTAGCTTTAAGGTGTACTCGTAGATCTTTTTTTTCATTCAAAATCAAATTGTTAGATATACACTTAAATTCCAGCTCCAAGATCAATGCTCTAACCCACATTTGGATATTCACCGCTTATCACATTTACTTAAAGATAACATGGATTCATAAAACCAATTGATAAACACAACGTCCTCTCAAAGGAAAACATTCAAGAAAGAATTAGACATCCAATTGCCATATTCAATATTCATGAAATCAAGTAATGGTAATTAATCACTAAAATCATTTAACGGCTTGCAAGGAAAAGAAGCTTTAAGTCATAGTCAATTGCTTGAGTATAAGTAAAACCCTTATCACAAAGATGTGCATTTAAATGTGTGTACATTTCTGTCCATATTAGTCTTCTCCTAGAAGAACCAAATTACCATCATAAGTCTTACGATTGTGTAAAGATCCATCAAATTACAAAAATGATTTTCTTTCTGACTATATCTCAACATTTATTATATCGTTAGCTAGTGCATTCAGAAGGTTGTGTAAGAAGAGACTTTCTCCAAAAACAGATGCTCCCACTTGCTTCGTGTAAGAGGAGACTTTCTCCAAATACACAACAAGTTGAGTAACAATAAAATTGTTCTTATTTGGGAGGTATAATATTTACTAACAGTTCTTGACTCTAGTTTGCAAACACGCTTAACAAGATCTCAACAAATTCAAAACTTTAGTTAAAACTTAATGGGAGTCTTCCCATTCCATAACCTGATGGTGTCTAAGTTAACTTCTTGGTTAGAACCCTTTTGAGTAAACACGTGGCTTTAATCAATTTTGTTAACCTTGATAAGATTATAGGTATGGTAGTTAAAGTTATCAAAAATAGAACAATATCAACAGAGTTGGATTTTACACATCAGACATACCAAAGCGATGTAGTATTCTATGAGTAATGGGATTATGAGACAATATCACAATTCCATAGATAAACTAATACCCTTTGGCTCACATACTTGCCAATTTGTTCAAACATAATGGCATTAACATTAATTTCAAGCCAATTACATGCTATAACATAGAAGTCTTAGAGAAGTTCAAGGACTTTATGTACATGTCTTAACTAGAAGACATAACACGTTAATTGCTAACATTACGTTATAAGTCTGAGAACATTTCAATGACTTCATGTACATGTTGTGACAAGGAGACATGGCAAGTCAATTGTTTACTTTATAAGTCTTAGAACAATTCAAGGACTTTATGTTTATGTCTTTACAAGTAGTCACAAACATACTAAATAAAGTATTATTGAACTTCGACTCTTGGCTTTAACTATATTTTCAAGTTAATTACATATTTCTTATTGATGTCTTTACAAGAAGACACAATCATATTGGCTAAATCTTTTAGTTAATATGATAAAGTAGATATTTATTATTTTTTGACACTAGTTCTAAGTAGGGCGACATACATCGAGGTGTATAAGTCCTAGTAGAATATTAGCTTTCTTAACATGCAGTTAAAAAAAACCATTAGTCATATTGTTATGTGTTGTAACTTGCACACAATTAGGATTTCTCTCACTTGTGCATGACACAACATCAAGTATTTATACAAACAAATAAGCATATTATGAGTCAGATTATGATCCTGAGACTAGTGGGTTATGAGCCCACCATGCTTTCTGTATGTTTGTATGAATAATATGACAATGTCACAGATATGATATGATTTAAGTCAAAACTAAAATCACATTTGCACTATTAGTATATCTAGAACTTTATTCTTTAATAAGCAATCGTGCATAAACATTGTATAGATAACATTTTAGGCAGCAACATCAGAAAAGCAACAAGTTATCTAATAGAATAATATGCAATGATTCTTATAAAACTATGATGCTTCATATGTGAAAAGTAATGTATTATTTTAAGACCAGCTAGAAATAAAATGGGTCACTTCAAAGGTGATAAGCTCATAGCTCCCATTGAATTTAGACAACATTACATGTGCATCTATATCAGTAGTAAAATGCAATGCTCCCACTGGATAAGACAACATTAAATGTGTGTCTATACCAATGAAGTGCAAGTATCAATTTATTTACTTTTCTACTCTTTAAATATCTGCACATTATCTCTAATGTGAGCCTTACGGACTAGTAAACATGTACTTAGATATTCAAGGGAGTGCATTAAGTTCTACTATATATATATATGATGGACTAGCCATCAATGCCATTATTTAACTTGAAAGTTTTGCATGCAATTCATCCTTTTACATTACCTCAAGGGTGTGTAGAATCTTAGGAAAAATATCGAGTTAAGGAAAACTACTAGAAAACATGCTATTAATTTCCTTTTCTCTTTCGCGATTTATTGAGATTTCCATTTCTAATTATTAAAACTCATACCATGTCTTGATGTTTCAAGATGTATCATTTTGGTGGCTATAGAATACATGTTCTCTAGTCATCCAAATAAGATGTGCAACCATACTTAACCGTTAGACTTTTACAAGATAAAACGATTTCTCGAGTAAGTATGCTTTGAGTTTGATTAGGATTGGAAAAATCAAGTGTTCCTATTATAGCTTTCTCATACAAGTAGAAAGGATAGGAATAAGTCTTTTTCTTACAAGGAAATAAGACTTAGTTTGTTCTTCCTCTAACAAGGAAAGGAAACAAACTTTTGTTTACGGTTTGTGTTGCATAAATGCCATTAATAGAAATTACAAAGTTTAATTTAGTATTTTCAATATTTATCCTTTTAAAATTAACTACCCTTGTTTATAATATAAAACAATTAATTTTACGAAAAGGCTAAGATCCTCATTGAGGTTCCACCGTCACATCAGTTGATCTGCTAGCAATGATAGATTCAATAGGTAGGCAACGTTTACCAATTGCAAAAAACCTATGAAATTCTTAGACCATATAGGACTCATGACATTTGTAACCAAAGAAACAATGTCAAGCTGGCATGTTTAGTCTCATCCTTGCCTCGAGCCAAGGTCTCACCTGCTTAACTCAATTAAGTCATCTAATGCGAGAACATGCGAGAATAAATCTAGGTCTCACGCATAGAGAAGAATCACCTTGGGTTACACTTCACCTACATCTCACGCAGAGTGGAGAGGAAATGCAAGTGTTCTCAACCAATTAGACGGCATGGCTTAAATTTGACGGGTAATATTTTTGATAAATGATCAAAAAAAGTGTGTACGAGAAATCATGCATACATCCATTGTAGCACAAGTTAAAAAAACTATTTTAAACTTAAGTCTAATAATTGTTTTATATCATTTATGTGTGACAAGTTGTTCATTTTCATGACTAATATATAATCTAAGTGGAATAAATATTAGTTTGAACAATACATAAATTAAATAACAATCATAACATTTATTTAGTATTATTTATATAAAGACAAGTGTTTAGTTTCAAATCATATTTAAACTTTAAACTAAATCAAAGATTTAGTTTCTAAAATTGATTTGTGTTTTATTTTTTAGTTTTATGAAAAACATTTGAAAGTTATATACATTCCAAACATATATAAAAGCAAACAAATAAACACAACCACAAGTATGCAAAGCCTCAACCGATGAAAAACATATACTTGGTCTCGTGAGCCATCACGAGAACCAAGAAGTCAACTAAGGGTTAACAACACAACCACAAGGATGGCTCCCACTTGCTCCAAGAACCATCATGAGCAAGTGAAACCCCAAATGAACTTGAAGCCTAAAACTGCCATAAAATTTCAGCTGACTTGACGGGCCTGAAACTCCTAGAAGGAGTCTTCCCAAATCTGAGCCCCAGTTGAAGAAGTTGTAGCCCCATGCGTTTTGCACTTGCCCCCAAAAATTCAGCCTCTAACTACTTATAGAACTCTGGGAAATCCATTTTTAGTGGAGGTTACTCCAGGAGCTCCGAATTTGACTTTATGCCTTTAACTTTTGCGCCATTCGAATCCAAACTTCGGTTACAATAATTTTATGATTAAATACATTTATCCTATCATTTAAGTACTGTAAAGTGCCCAAACAATGCCTACAACAAAAATTAAAACCATACAAAAAAGAAGCCGAAACAATGGCAAAACCCAAAACTAAAATTAAATGCAATATCAAGCGAAACAAGTCACAAGTGGTCATGGTTTTCATCGACTTTGCATACACAACATAATAATACCATAATATCATGTATTAAAAAGGTGTTGGCTAAGTCCATGGCCAACCATGCATGTATTTGCCATGGAAATAAAATGATTAACAAGAAATAAATTGTTTAGCCAACAAATCAAATAAATAAATAAACTAGAATTAAAACACCGATTGGTCGTGTAACCAATGGCTTAAGGATCATTTAGTACTGTATTAAAGACCTTAGAACAACTATATTAATTCAGAAATTAATGCCCAAGGGGCTGATTTAAAACCGATTCAAGAATCGTTCCAAAACGCGTGATTTAGGTCCTTTTACACGTACCCAATAACAAAACCAATTAAAGTATGCATAACAAATGGCAATGAGATCAAAAATACCAGATCATAAGACCCTATATAGGTCGAATTAATTTCAAAAAATAAGCCTTTGAGGCTGTTTTAAAATTATCCATTTGATTCCATTAAAACCACGCGTTTTTAGCCATTTTTACGCATACAAGATGATCATATGACATCATATGATGGCTCGTGATACCACTATAGGTGCTTAATTAAAAGATCATATAAACAAATATTAAACACAGCGGATAATGTACCTATCAACGGATCCATAGAGTCATATGATCAATCAAATAAATATAAGAAAAGTAATACCTTTTTAGCGTGATCACTAAAATCAACCGATGACCTTCACCCTAGCACGAAACACCAAGTGAAACCAAGTGATCAATGGAGATCACCTCTATGATGTATCCACACTACACTTCCTTGTATACCAATTGATGCTAGTCTAAACCCCGTAACTTTGGATTTCACTTTGAATAATCAAGATACAAAGTGATTGGAAAATAAGAACACAAAAACCCCTATATTAAGAGTGTGTGTGCCGTATGTATATATAGGGAGAGGAGGAGAGAGATATTAGGTAAGTTATTAATCAAATTAATTAGAAGATCAATTAGGAGATAATCATATTAATGTTGATTGGTCAAACAAACTTATCCCTTCCCATACATGCATGAATGGCCGGCCCCTATAGGGCTTGTATGGGCCTCCTCTTTTGTTTTCCAAGTCCAATTAACTAAGTACAATACTTAGTTATTAGAAGCCCGATAGTTATCCCGTGTTACGTGGATTATTTATATACTATAAATACAATAAACACGATATATAAATGGTACCTCAGTGTATATATATGTGACCCCATAGGCTCACATGTGTCTAGCCATATAATTATTTATTATGACACTAGCATACTCCAACAACAAGAACATGATCAGCTTCCATATGACACCTTTCTTTTCCCTTTTGCCTTGTTTGCATAAATTTTAGATTTCCTCACTCCTATTTTGTTCATAATTTCTTCCCATGTAGTAACATTTGCTAGTCCAAGCACACATCCTGTGACTGGAACATGGCTTTTGACTTTTGGATTGTGTTTGTGTAAAACTAATACATATTTACCTTTGGACATTGCATAGTTACATTCATGAATGCAATCCTCATCAGTGGTATCCTTGTCTGTGTTTTCCTTATCTGTGCTTGGAAAGTAGTTCCATGATAGATATTCCCCAATATCATTATATCCATAATAGTCTAGCAATCCTTGTACTGATGGCCCCTCAAATATAGGAACACTTGCTTTTGATGACCCTTTCCGTCATCTGAGCTGTTTGAACTAAGTACAATTATTTCTGCAAAACCAACATTTGTCAATCATATAAGCAAAACCAACAAGTAGAATAAGCACATAATATCCTTACTTCATTAACCAAAACACAAACCATTCTAACATCAGAAATTCAGTTACAGACATATTATTTTACAAGTGCATAATGGATTAACATCTACTATGTGAGAACTGAGATTTTAGCAGGTTAGTTAAAGCCTGTATAATTCAGTTTATGTGTGTCATTATGTGTTTTACGTGTTTTATATGTGTATGAGATGGAAATACATGAGTGATGAATCATGGTACTTGTGGAAATGAAATTATTTGAAAGTTTTGTGTAGTTTTAAATGTCGTGTACGTAATATTCTATGTACGTACTATGTATATGTAATTCATATTATATATATTAGTTTAGTATTTTATAGATTTTAGAGTGCTTTCTATTTTTAGAAATAGTTAGAATCGAAAGTTAGTTTGAAAACTAATTAGAAAGTTCAGAGTTTAGCAAAATAATTAAAGGTTTTTTTACTTAGAATTAAAGTAAATGTATAATAAATAAATAAAATAAAAAATATATATATGTGTAAATTCGGTTGTATAGGCCGAATAAAAGAAAAGAAAAAAAGGAAAGTAATCCTAATTAGATTACAATTTGTACTTGGTAATTATCTTTTAACACTATAAATACAAATCACAACTTAATCAAAAATCACTTTTTCTCTCCCCTAAAACCCCAATCGGTTGAACCTTAAAAACAAGAAGAAAACCCCAAAAAATTTTAGGGTTTTGATTTTCAGGAGTTAAGGTATTGTTTTCTAAATCCTTTTTCAATTCAATTGATTTTATTTAACGTAATGATCATTAAGGATGGATTAGGGTTTTATATTTATGATTAAGTTTATGTAATTAATAGTTTAGATAAATCTTAGATCGTTAGGGTTGCGTTTATAAATTATTGTTAGAGTTTAGGGCTTGAATTTTGTTTAAATCATGAATTTGTGTTTTCTGGAATTTAGGTCTGAATTGTTTGATGGATATCTTCATGATGTAGTAATGAAACATTTATTTTCTTAAGGTTATTTATAAGTTCATAGAGTCTACTTTTCAAAAAGTCCAGCCTCGCGCGATTTGGAGTCCGAGAAGTTAGTTAAATGATTTTTGCAAGAAAAGTTGTTAAAACAGTAAATACAGGTAAGATTTAGGTCAGATTACGAGGAGTAAAAACCCTATTTAAAATTCAAATTAAGAGTTTCCAAAACACAGAGATCATATTTCATGTGTCTATTAACTTCAGTTCAAAGGGCTAAGGCTAATTCATTGTTTAAGTATGTCTAATGAAGTCAAAATTTTTGGTGTGCGTTCAAATCCGAATCTGGGTGATTTGTGATGACGAATTTTTAAAAAATGGTTACACTCACTATTATTTTTATACAATAATCATAGAATCTCACAACTCATTAGGGAGCTATGAGATGTAAGGAGAAGAACCAGTTAGGTGTTTAAGTATTTTATTTAGAGTAATCTTGTGACTATAAAAACTGAGTAAAAAAGCAAAAAGTTGAGAAGTAAAGTCTGTGAGGTAACTTGAGGTTAGCAAGTATGAGGAGTATATAGAAGAGTTGAATCAAGATAGGATATAGAGTATCCATCGTTGTGATTGTTACATCGACTTGGGTGTGTGACCTAATCGATGGTAACATATGTGTGTATTGTTTTGTTTAGATTCTTTGCAAGATTAAGTGAAGGAATTGGAATTTGCTTTGCATCAGGTGAGTTTTACAGTCCCACTTTTTACTTATATTTTGGGATGGAAATGATGCAAAACTGTTTTTGAATTATGAACCGTGATATGTGTTTTTAAGTGTCGAACTATATGATTGCTATGTGCTATTGCTATGTGATATGAATTGTGGTAAGACATGTGTATGTGAGGATGACATGACCTTGTGTGAGACCCGAACAGACTTAGCTAGTTAAGTGGGTCAGTCTTGCGCGGAGACATTGTGGGACGGAGGGGTACGATCCACCCTAGATAAATGTGAATTTATTTTGTGATAGAATAGCCATGCATATATGTTCGTAAATGTTGTTTTTGTTGATCGCGGTGTCATAAGTGAGTCTTAAACCTGTAACTCTCACCAACAATTATGTTGACGTTTTTAGCATCATTTTCAGGTGAGCAAAACGTGTGAAGAGTTAGGAAGAGGAGTTAGCTTGACCATAGGCTTGCATGCGGAGTCTATGATTTATCTGTTTTAGTTTTCATTTGAACTTGTCATGTTTTGTTCTTCATACATTATATGTTGGATTATTGTTTTGGGCGTTGTCATAACACGCTTTGGATCTTGAAGTTTAATGGATGTCATTTTTATTTTTCTCTATTTTGACGCCTTGTGTTGTGATGATGCCTATTTATCATGCCTTGCGATTCCGCCTTGGCGAGGTGTGACAGATTGGTATTTAGAGCCAAGGTTATAGAGAACTAGATGGATTGGCTCTGAATATGTGCTTGTGTGTACGTATGTATAATATATTTATGTATATATTTTGAAGTTCCAATTGGTTAGTTATGCTTATACGTATATAGTATTATGGGAAATGTAATATCATGGGATATGAAACCCGTAGTATATCGTCTAATATATATAATCCTATGTCTTATCAGAAAAATGGTTCAAACACGACAACCTAACAACCCTCCTGATGTCGTAAAAATCATTGCTCAACAACTTCAGAACATCATCCCAAACATCGTGTCTCAAGTGACTAACAACCTCAACAATGGCAATGGTAATGGAAATGGTGGAGGAAACAATGGTTGCACATACAAAGGATTTGTGGCGTGTGGACCTCGAGACTTTGACGGAACTGGTGGTGCGGTGGCGTTGACTAGATGGATTGAAAAGATGGAATCCGTGATAGATAATATCAGATGTTTGGCTAATCAAAGGGTGAAGTATGCCGCGAGTTCGTTCATTGGCAAAGCTTTGACTTGGTGGAATACTCAAGTCCAAGCAAGAGGTTGAGATGTTGCTAATGCAATGGCGTGGGATGACTTCAAGGCATTGCTAACGACGGAGTTTTGTCCAAGCAATGAGACTGAGAAGTTAGAAGGCGAGTTCTGGAATCATTCAATGGTTGGTGCTGATCATGCTGGATACACTGATCGATTTCATGAGTTGGCAAAGTTGGTTCCACATTTGGTAAATCCTGAGGCGAAGCATGTCACAAGGTACATTAATGGGTTGCCATCTCAGATTCGTGGAATGATTCGAGCTACTCAACCTGCTACTATTCAAGCTGTTATTCTTACTACTGGGATACTGACTGACGAGGCAGTCCGCAGTGGTACTTTGGCTAAGGCTGGTGAGAAAAGGAAAGAAAGGGATGAGGCGAGTAAGCCAGAAAGTGTTGGAAAAGACGAAAAGAAAGCTAAATGGGGACGAGGGTTTGTAGCAACAGTTCCTCCTAGAAGAGAAAATGGAAATTTTCCAAAGTGCGCTAGGTGTAAGGCTTTTCATGCTAAAAAAGGATCATGCATAGTGTGCTACAATTACCAAAGGCCCGATCACATGGCCAGAGATTGTAGAACACCGGTTAGGCATGCAGAGCCGATACGAGTAGTTAGGCCAAGAGATGGGCAGAGAGCTTGTAATGAGTGTGGAAGTTTGGATCACTTACGTCCAAATTGTCCTAAGTGGAACCGAGGACGTAATCAATTTGGAAATCAGCTAGCGTTGGAAGGGAATAGGAACACCTGAGGCAATGAGAACCGAGCTAGGGTAAGGTCTTTCAATGTGAATGTTGTTGATGCTCTTTAGGATCCTAATGTAGTGACGGGTACGTATTCCTTAAAAATCTCTACGCTACTGTGCTTTTCGATTCTGGTGCTGATTTTAGTTTTATATCCACTAAATTTGCGCCCCTATTAAATGAGAAACCTAGTATTGCAAACCATGGGTATGTGATAGAGGTAGCTAATGGTAAGAAGGAAGACGTTGATAGAATTTTCCGTGGCTGTAGACTAGAGCTAGGAGATTCTATATTCCCTATAGACTTGATACCATTAGGACAAGTAAGTTTTGATGTGATAATAGGAATGGATTGGTTGTCAAACCAAAAGGCTGTAATCGTGTGTCACAAAAAGATAGTTAGGATACCTGTAAAAGAAGGTCGGGTACTCAGTGTTTAAGGAGAACGTAATGTCAGGAAGACAAAGACGTTAATGAGCACAAAGGCGAATGAACCGACGTTAAGCGATATTCCTATCGTACGTGATTTTAAGGACGTATTTCCTAATGACCTGTCAGGATTACTGCCACAACGACAAGTAGAGTTTCGTATAGATTTGATTCTTGGAGCGACGCCCGTAGCAAAGTCACCATATCGACTAGCGCCTTCAGAGATGCAAGAACTGTCAGAGCAACTTCAAGAGTGTAGAAACTAGAGGGGGGGTTGAATAGTTTTACCGGTTGATTAGCGTTTTAAAAGTTTGCTTATGAAATAGTTTGATTCGAGATGTATGTCAATCAACCAACAATAAACTAAATAAGTTGACCTTCAAGAATGTTAGCCGCTCCCTAGGATTGACGATTTGTTTGACCAACTTCAAGGAGCGCTCTACTTCTCTAAGATAGACCTTCGATCTGGTTATCATCAGTTGAGAGTGCATGATGATGATATCTTAAAGACCGCGTTTAGAACACGATATGGGCATTTTGAGTTTACGGTTATGCTATTTGGATTAACAAATGCACCTGCGGTTTTCATGGACTTAATGAGCCAAGTATGCAAACCGTACCTGGATAAGTTCGTCATAGTGTTTATTGGCGATATCTTGATATACTCAAAGACGAAAGAGGATCATGAAAATCATTTGAGATTGATGTTGGATTTGCTAAGGAAGGAGATAGTTGTTGCAAAGGTTCTCCTAAGTGCGAGTTCTGGTTGCAGAGTACATTTTCTTAGTCACGTGGTAAATCACGGATGGTATTACGTGGACCCAAGTATGATTGAGGCGGGTGAAAAAGTTGGAAATGCCCCCATATGACCCTCTGGTTTGATATGATAGTAGATCATTTCTAGGATTGGCTGGATATTATAGACGTTTCATTGAGAATTTCTCCAAGATTGCTAAACCCCTTACTTCGTTGACTCAGAAGTCGGATATTGAAGGGGGTGAGATAGCAGGAGGATGTTTTTCTGAAGTTTGAAGGTAAAAATTTGTGTATTGCACCAATTTTGTCGTCGTTACCGCGTTGGAGTAGAAGTTTTTGTGTTTATTGTTGAATGGTCAACCAAGGACTATAGGATGGGTTCTTATGTAAAGGATAAGGTAATCGCTATTGCTTCAAGACAATTGATGCAGCCACGTCGAGAAGAACTACACGACTCACGACTTAGAGTTAGGCACGGTGGTGTTTGCGCTAAAGATTTGGAGGCATTATTTGTACGAAACAAAGAGTGTTATCTATACAGATCATAAGAGCCTTAAAACAATTATTCATCAGAAGGAAAGAGAGTTGGATATGCTGTCGAAGGAGATGTTAGAGTTGTTTAGTGGCTTATGAAATGTGAGATTAATACCATCCTGGTATAATGCAAATGTAGTAGCTGATGCTTTAACTAGAAAGGAGAGAGTGAAGCCTCGACGAGTGCAAGCGATGTCTGTGACAATTCAGTCTGGAGTTAAAGGACTGATATTGGCAGCTCAAGTTGAAGCGTTTAATGATGAAAATATGATAGTTGAAGGATTGAATGGTACAGACCAACAACAATGGAAAAGAGACGATCGGAGGGAAGCCTTACCTATATTGATCATATATGGGTTTACATTAGTGGGTGCGGTTGTAAGAACCAAGATCAATAGAACGAAGCTATAAGATGAGGTACTATGTGCTCATCTCAGAGCATAAAAGTGTACTATGATCTTGGGGACATGTATGGTGTGGTCGGGGTGGGTATTTGAAAAAGGGAGATTGTTTTTTATGGTAGCAAGTGTATGACCATGCGCAAGGTGAAGGGCAGAAGCATCAATGGAACCGTTCAGGTATATTGTAACAACCATGAGATACCTAAGTGGAAGTGGGAGAAAAATAGCTTATGGACTTTATAACAAAGTTGCCAAGGTCACGTGTGGTCATGATGCGAGTTTGGGCTTAGTTGATGGTTGTCCAAAAATCGGCCGCGATTTCTTGGTAATACGAGAGGATTATAGTATGGAAAAGTTAGCAAGGTTGTACATCAATGAGATTGTTGCACGACATGGTGTACCAACATCGATTATTTCTGATAGGGATGGACGTTTTACGTCAATGTTTTGGCAAATGATGCAAGAAGCATTGGGAACGCGTTTAGATATGAGTACGGCTTATCAACCTCAGATGGATGGACAAAGCGAGCGTACAATACAAATGTTAGAGGATATGCTGAGAGCGTGTGTGATTGATTTTGGTAGAAGTTGGAATATTCATTTGCCATTGGCTGAATTTTCCTATAACAATAGCTATCATTCAAGCATTCGTTGTGCTCCTTTTGAGGCGTTATGTGGAAGGAAGTGTAGGTCGCCGGTATTATGGGCTGAGATAGGAGATAGCGGATTAATTGGACTGGAGTTGGTGCAAGAAACAACTGATAAAGTGGTTGTGATTAGAGATAGGCTTAAAGCTGCTAGAGATTGTCAGAAGAGCTACGCAGATATAGGAAGGAAAACCTTTAGAGTTGTCAGTTGGTGATCATGTAATGTTTAAAAGTTCTCACCTTGGAAAGGTGTAGTGTGGTTTGGAAAGAAAGGAAAGTCAGCTCCAAGATTTGTAGGACCTTTCGAGATCCTCGAGAGAATTGGTCTTGTGGCATATAGGTTGAGATTACCTGAAGAATTAATCACCTAAGTTACTAAACTTTGCCAATTTTTACACACGTTTTTATACACATTTTTATCTACACATTTTTATACACACGTTTTCATACACACATATTTTATATACACATTTTTATACACGGTTTTATACACATCTTTTTATACACATGTTTTTTATACACGCATTCTTGTACACATTTTTATACACAGTTTTATACACGGTTTTTGTAAGAGAAGCATTGCAGAAAAGTATATATAAAATTGTGTGTATAAAAAGTATATATAAAATTGTGTGTATAAAAATATATAAAATTGTGTGTATAAAAAATATAAAAATGTATAAATATATATATAAAATTGTGTATAAAAACGTGTAAAAAAATATGTGTATAAAAACGTGTATATAATGCGTGTATAAAAGCGTGTATAAAAAAGTGCGTATAAAAATGTATATTAAAACATGGATAAAAACGTGTATAAAACATGTATTTTCTAGAGATATTTTTAAATGAACCAAACAACAAAGTTTAGTAACTTAAGCGAACAAATTCGCAAAGTTGAGTAACATACATGTCAAATAACCTGATAAGTTTCTGAGTTGAATAATTGGGCCCACAAAAAGCTGACGTGGAGAAAGACAAAACATAATATCCCGGTTGCCAGTATACGAGGTAACCTGAATTAACACACTTTTGTTGTTCGGTAACCTTAAAGTCAAACTTCGATAGTCCAGTAACCCAAATGAACAAAAAAAAGTTTAGTAACTTAGGCGAATAAAAGTTGATAGTTTAGTAACCTGTCTATCTAAAAACCCATAAAAGAAAAGAAAAAAAGGAAAGTAATCCTAGTTAGATTACATTTGTATTTGGTAATTATCTTTTAACACTATAAATACAAATCATAACTTAATCAAAAATCACTTTTTCTCTCCCCTACAACCTCAATCGGTCGAACCTTAAAAACAAGAAGAAAACCCCAAAAAAATTTAGGGTTTTGATTTTCAAGAGTTAAGGTATTGTTTTCTAAATCCTTTTTCAATTCAATTGATTTTATTTAACGTAACGATCATTAAGGATGGATTAGGGTTTTATATTTATGATTAAGTTTCTGTAATTAATTAGTTTAGATAAATCTTAGATCGTTAGGGTTGCGTTTATAAATTATTGTTAGAGTTTAGGGCTCGAATTTCGTTTAAATCATGAATTTGTGTTTTCTGGAATTTAGGTCTGAATTGTTTGATGAATATCTCCGTGATGGAGAAATGAAATATTTATTTTCTTAAGGTTATTTATAAGTTCAGAGAGTCTACTTATCAAAAAGTCTAGCCTCGCGCGATTTGGAGTCCGGGAAGTTAGTTAAATGATTTTTGCAAGAAAAGTTGTTAAAACAGTAAATACGGGTCAGATTTAGGTCAGATTATGAGGAGTAAAAACCCTATTTAAAATTCGAATTTAGAGTTTCCAAAACACAGAGATCATATTTCATGTGTCTATTAACTTCAGTTCAAAGGGCTAAGGCTAATTCATTGTTTAAGTGTGTCTAATGAAGTCAAACTTTTTGGTGTGCGTTCAGATCCGAATCTGGGTGACTTGTGATGACGAATTTTTTAAAAATGGTTACACTCACTATTACTTTTATCCAAAAATCATAGAAGCTCACAACTCATTGGGGAGATATGGTATGTAAGGAGAAGAACCAATTAGGTGTTTAAGTATTTTATTTAGAGTCATCTTGTGACTATAAAAACTGAGTAAAAAGCAGAAAGTTGAGAAGTAAAGTTTGTGAGGTAACTTGAGGTTAGCAAGTATGAGGAGTATATAGAAGAGTTGAATCAAGATAGGATATAGAGTATCCATCGTTGTGATTGTTACATCGACTTGGGTGTGTGACCTAATCGATGGTAACATATGTGTGTATTGTTTTGTTTAGATTCTTTGCAAGATTAAGTGAAGGAATTGGAATTTGCTTTGCATCAGGTGAGTTTTACAGTCCCACTTTTTACTTATATTTTGGGATGGAAATGATGCAAAACTGTTTTTGAATTATGAACCGTGATATGTGTTTTTAAGTGTCGAACTATATGATTGCTATGTGCTATTGCTATGTGATATGAATTGTGGTAAGGCATGTGTATGTGAGGATGACATGACCTTGTGTGAGACCCGAACGGACTTAGCTAGTCAAGTGGGTCAATCTTGCGCGGAGATATTATTGTTGGGGCGGCGGGGTACGATCCACCCCAGTTATTGTGAATTGATCTTGTGATAGAATAGCCATGCATATATGTTCGTAAATGTTATTTTTGTTGATCGCGGTGTCATAAGTGAGTCTTAAACTTGTAACTCTTACCAACAATTTTGTTGACGTTTTAAGCATCATTTTCAGGTGAGCAAAACGTGTGTAGATTTAGGAAGAGGTATTAGCTGGACCATAGGCTTGCATTGCGGAATCCATGTTCATTTGTTTTGTTTTAGTTGGTTGCACTATATGAATTTGAATGACAAATGTTGTAGGTGTTATCATGTTACTTTGTGTCTTTCATATATTGGATTTTAATTCATGTAGTATTTCTTTATTGTGACGCCATGTGTTGTGATGATGCGTATCGATCACGCCTTGTGATTCTGCCTTGGCAAGGTGTGACAGATTGGTATCAGAGCCTTTGGTTATAGAGAAGTAGGTGGTTGAGCATAGACTATAACCTAGGGTCTTTCATGTAGATGCATTTATGGCTTAAGTGTTTATTTTTATAATTGCTATGCTTCCCCTCGTTTTTTGCAAGACTTTATATCTGTATTTTGTAAGTTGTCCTTTTTAGTTATTTTGTCTTCCATTTCCATTATCTGATATGATATGTATTACTTTCTTAGTATTTTAGCTATGTTTTCCCCCACCCGTAAGAAGTCTCGTTGGAGAACTGTTTTCCTAACTGGACTTAAACGTTATAAGGATCCATAGGGATAGCCTTCTTGTGGACCGAAATGAGATTAGGATAGTGATCGTCTATGGAATACGCGAAGTAGGGTGGGACCGCGAGGTGGGTGATTTCTGCAGAGGCTAATGTCAAACCCAAAGACGATGGGAGAGTGGGCTCAGCATAAGTTTATCCCGTCCTTTACCCTGTCATGTTGTTATTGATTATTTTTTTTGGATATTTCATATTTTGGGAATTGTTGTGAGATTTTCATTCCTTTATGTCATTTTGATTTTATTTTGATATAAGTAAGTAGTTATGTAATGGATCATCCTTTATGTGTTAAGTTAGAGTGGTTTAAGATGTGCAATGTGGCATATGTGTTTATATGTGAATTATGATTGAAATAGGTAATCTTGGAAGTAAGTACACGTGTGAAAGGAGGCACTTTTAATTATGGTGGCCAACATAATTATAAAGGCATCACATACGTAGACTTGTGACCTTGATTGCATTTATTTGAGTTTGGTTGTAAGGTAGTAGTGTAATATGTTTTTTCTTTGATATGTGTATTCATGATACAAATGGTGGTATGGGTAGAGAATTATTCTCTTACCCTAATTGGAGGATATGTTAAGTTGAGTTGTATAGATAGTAAGTTTCTCTTCTATCTAGTATTTGCGGATACCTAGTATTGTTATATAGAGATTGCTCATTTGCTCGGTTGTTTGTTCGGATTTCCTAAGTCTAACCTTATCATCCCTTCATCGTACTTTGTTAGTAAGGATACCTGATTTTTCCTATTCGACGTCTCGATGTATATTGGTTGTTCGGAATCTGCTCTTTTGAATATAGGCGCGTTTCGTTAGTTCTTTCGTTGCATTGATTACTCGTATGAGTATAAAATTGTTTCTTTTTAAGCATTATTGGTTTCTAACATTTAGTGTGGATTCATTACTCCCTTGGTTGTAATCTTAGTTTTCGTAACCCGTTGGCGACGTGTTAGTATTGATGCTTTTAGGTTTGCTCTGTTGATCGTTATTTTGGATAAAGACCTTAATTTTCTTTTGGGTACGTAACGTCTTGCATGAGTTTTCTTGTACGAGTTTGTTTGATTTTATTTTGAGTATATGGTTCTTGGTATTTTCTTTCGTTTTCAAACAATAGAATTGTGTTAGAGTCTGTATGGTGTTTTACGATCCCTTTTGGTATTATGGTGTCCTTTGTTTGAGTAACATATTTTATAATTGATGTCTAATCATAAAAACCCTTTGGAAGTATTGTGTTGGTGTTTGGAGAAAACTGTGTATAAAATGATCTTTGTGAATAGATTTTATTTTATTATAAAAAGAAAGTTTAAAGTGATTCATAGTAGTAAGGTACGATACACCATTAGATAACCATCTCTAGATTTTTATGACAACCAGAATAAATTTTTCAAAGATAACATTTAAGACAATTTTATTTATTATTTAAAATTATTTTTATACTTAAAGTGACTTCTTCATTTTAAATTGATTATTTAATTTGGTCTTTCTAGTAAAGTCGATAATTGGTATAAGAATTTCTGTCTTTCGTATTGATTTTTTTTATGTGTTCTTTTGTCGTGGTACGCCTCATGGGGAACGTACTTTGGGAGCCGCCAAAGCCCTAATGAACGCAAAGGTAGATAAACTGAAATTGAGTGATATTTCCTTCGTACAAGATTTTATTGATGTGCTTCCAGAAGACTTGTCAATGACCATCGCAATGACAAGTTGAGTTCCGCGTAGACTTAGTTCCTGGATCGACGCCAGTCGCGAAGTCTCTATATCGTTTAGAACCCTCGAAAATACAAGAATTGTCTGAACAACTTCAAGAGTTGCAAGACGAAGATTTCATACGACCTAGTCATTTTCCGTGGGGAGCACCAGTGTCGTTTGTTAAGAAGATGAGCATGGAGTTCATTTGAAGTTAGGGTTGGAATTACTGAGGAAGGAGAAGTTGTAATTGGGAAGTACCTATGTTTTGATAAAACTAAAATTCAGATAAAAAAACGTGAAATGATATCGAATTTGACTTTCCTACCACAAATCTCAATAAAACCGAGAACTTGTGAATCTATTACAAATTTTATGCTTAATTCTGAAAATGAGACGTGTTCCTGATACACACTTTTCGATAAAACCAAAAAAAATGTGTAATAGTTCAATCTCGGTAACAAGTTTCAAAAATGATGAAAAGCACCTAAAATACGTTTTTCAATAAAACCAAAAACATGTATATCTATTACAACTCAATCTAAGAAATAGGACTTTTGAAAATGAGAAAACTACGATAAACTCCTTCGTATCAACCAATAACCTTGTCGAATTTGTATGAAACGCAAAAAGGATACCGAAATTACTCAAAATAACCAATATGATCACATCTTATCCATTATTGCTGTCAAAAATGAGTAGACTCATGTAATAGAACGTCGAAATAGCTCAAAATGCTCAAAGTGCCACTCGAAACCACCAAAAATCACCGGATAAGCATCTTGTCAAACTCGATCACGAACTCGATCATAAAATAGATCAGTCTTAATCTCTAATGGCATATGATACCACTTGTTAGGTCTCGATTTAGCTTGAATCACACGATATAGAATGATTTAGAATAGAGAGAATTAAGAGAGGAAGGCAGGTCTTTTACAAATTTTAAAAATTTTATAAAAAAGAGAAAAGGGAGGGAAAGTGAGTTTGTTACAAGCCTTAACCACCTAATGATGATTAGGTGGGTATTTATAGGTGAGGGATGTTGGCTTCCCTTCCTTTATTTTCTTAATTTTACAATCTAGTCCCTATTCTTTGGATAATATGCTATTTTTCACTTTTAGCATATTTCTCCTTATTACAAACTACTTTCTACTTTGTAAAATAAAGACAAAACACTAATAATAAATAAAACCACTTAAAGTATCATAATCGACACTTTTATGATCCTAACACTAGCCCTTTCTAATCTTTATTTGGATTACAACTAGGCTAGTTACCACTTTTAGGAATACCTACAATACCCCTTCCAATAATTCTTATCTCTCTTTACTTTATCGGATAAGCAAAACGCTTTTAATACTTCACAAAAGTTTTATCAAATGGCTATTTGAGTTGGTTGACCTTGAGCATAAGAATGATTTAAAGGTCATAGAGTGAAGTACAATTGGGGTTTTAACAAGTGCGGGTATTTAAAACGCCAAAATCCCGAAGAAAAACAATCTCGTGAATCTGGCGCGCTAACGCGTGGGCAGTGCGCCAGACTCGAATTGTTTTTTAAGAATATGGGATTTTGGGCCTATAAATACCCACCCTTGGCCTTTGTATTCTCTTACTACAAATAATGTCTAAAAATGTTATTTATATTTTTCAACCTCTCAACGTTTTGATAATAACAAAACGTAAAAACGTTTACGATAAAATTAAACGTTTACAAATTATTAATCGTAAAATTCCATTTCTAAGATTAGTAATCACTTAAGGTATGAACAAACAAATCATTAAGCATGATTAATGATCAAGAAAATGTTTTTCTCTTATCCATCACATTTTTACAAAATAATTTCACAAAAATAATTATACAAAATGTTTTCTAATTAAAAAAAAGTTTTATTAAAAACTTAAAATTTGAAATTTAAATTTCCCTCGAAAATGGAAGGTTTCATACCAGATACAACATTTCCCACAAAAAGAAAAAAACAGGGGCGTAGTCTACTGGGCGGCCCCTTGTAGGCCTGGCGGCCCCCAGATATATCTGGGACCGCCGGGACCGCCCCTAGTGACCGTTGGGTTTTCCTACCTATAAATACTGCTCCATTCCCTATAGAAAAATACACCTCTTAGCACGAAATTTTAGATAACTTTCTCTCTCTAAAATCTTCTTTCTCTTTCTAAATCTCTTGATCACTAACTGATGTGCTGTCGTGTAGGGTGAATTTATTAATTACAAAGTTTTACATTTATATTTAGCCGACTTATCCTAAAACAACACTTTAACAGGCAATGTACCCGATCGGGTGGAGTTTCATGGTAAGTAGGGTGTCGAACACTAAGAGCGAGATTGTTAACCTTATAATCTATCAGTTTTTTAATTACTGCTACTTAAGTTAATTCTAATTACTGGTTAAACCTATGATATATACGCATCTAACGGATATGGGGGGTTTCTAGCCTGAAAGACTGGCACAGGTTTTACGGTGTCAATAATCAATTTTAAACATAATAAACATGCAAGAAAACAATCAGGAGATAAAAGAGCGGTACAAGCCAAATAATAGAAAACTGTATTAGCCATATTAAATCTGATTAAATGATGGTTTATTTATTTAGTGCAATGATTTCTTATCTCGAAGCGGCATATCATTTTTAAGACTTAGGCGGGACATCATCCTAAGACCTAGACACATTGAATCCTGTTATAATTAAATCATCCGCATAAAGAATCCTTTTAGTTTAATTATAATCTATCTAGGGATTATAGTAATGGTGATCTTGATAAACCCTAGCCTATCAGGACTCTACCCACTTACTGTTTGACGGTATTTTTTATACTGGTAGTCCACTATTCAAAATCTTTATCAATTAATCAAGAACATACTTGTTGAAACATTACGGGTCACTTTCCGGTCCAACTAAGCTCTTAATTTAAAGATAAAGACAGAACGTTACTTGTGATCCTATTGGTCCAGTGATATAAAACACGATATAGAGAGCTATCCCAGTATCTAGCTTGCTTGTTAGGCTTAACTAGACCCAGTTGAATGATAGGTCGCATATTCAAACACGTAAACAAGTATCATGTGATCAACATAATTCAACTTTCAGCGATAAATTAAGTAAATCGATTTTAAAACAAACCAAACATTAAATCTTCATTAAGATGGCTAATACCCATAACCATTGTAATTATACAAGCGTGATTAATTAACCAAGGTAAACTAAACGTTTTACCGAACGATACCAAAAATTAAATGATTATAAGAGTAAGGAAATTACACGGTGTCTTCTATGGAATCGTGATCAATTCTTGACCTTTGTTGCTCTTCTTCTCTTCCGAAAATCGTCTTTTATGAGTAAGGTATGAAGAATATGATTTTGCACACAGAAAACTCATTTTTGAGTTTTCTATTTATAACCTCTGAAACATGCTAGATACGCCGTATTGGGCTAGGCCAATACGGCGTATTGGGGTGTATCCCTTGGAGTGCGCGCAAAGTTTAAGATCAGTATAATATACATTCCCAAAATACAAATATCTTCGTATCTCTGAATAGTTATCTTCATGGATACGGCGTGTGGCAGAAGGTGAATACACCGTATTGGGAATTGTGAATACGCGTTTACTTGTGAAGACTTGGCTCTGATACGTCGTATCTCTTTTCCTGGATACGACGTATTGGTCAGAAATGAGTAATCTTCACATGTCTTTGTTTTAGCTCCAAAATATGCGCCTTTTAGCATGTCTTCACAAATCACTCCTCAATTACTGAAAATAACACTTCTAAACAATTAAGCACACATTCTTGCAATAATTATATAAAAATGGGTAACTTATTCAGGATAAATGATGGTATAAATGTGACGTTATTTGATGTCATCAAATATCCCCCCACTTGAATCTTACTTTTTCTCAAGTAGACTCTAGATTGTATTGAAAATGTATCCCAACCGAAGTCAAGGATTTTTCTGTTTAAGCACTTCTTTCGTTTTAATCACCTGTACAAGACCAGGCACCTCATAAAATATGGAAATGAAATCACTCAAATCATTCAACTAATCTAGGGTGTAACATTTAAGTGGTACGCTCAATTGCTCGATCGTGATTAGCTTCGTATCATAAGCTTGACAAGGATACACATCTCCACCACTAGAAGGAGAAACAAGTCAAAAGGTAAATTGGGTTTTATTAAAGGCTAAGGGTTAACCATTCTAACAGTCTTTTACCAATAGTACCACCCCAACAAGGCAGTTGAAGCACACATACACGGCCGTAACGACAGAATAGACATGTGTTTTCGAAGACATCTTCATTCGAGCTTAACCAAAAGTTAGGATGAAGAATGAAATAGGGCAGGGACCTTCTAGTTTTCACCTAAAGTCGTAAACCAACAAGGAGGCTAAATCACGCATACATGGCCGTAACGACAGAATAGACATGCATGACTCACTCCAACCTCGTTCGAGTAAAACCGAAGGTTAATTGCTAGGAATAGGAAGTAAATGGTTGTTAAATAAAATTCAAAAAACAAATAGATTAAGCTTTGAAAAAATAAGGTAGTTGCTAGTAACTTTTTCCCTGACCGTTCCATGATAAAGACTCGAAATATATACAAACGCCTCGATCATAGAGATGACAAAGACAACCTAAGTTGGCATTCCCATAACGGTCAACTTCCCTTACATCCCAAACTTACATACTTTTACAAAAGTGGTGATATCGGCCACTTAATACAAAACTATACATCGTTGACTTTTAATCCACGAATAATCGATCCTTCCAAGAATTTCTTCGGTTTAAGTTTAACGAGTCGACTATAAAACTTCCTTCTCTTTTTTGATGCATTTTCTATTTTTTCCATTTTTTAAATAATCCTCGGTACAATTTCACCGTCTTCACAATCATAATTTTTCTAGATAATTTTTCCTTTAACGCTTCACCTTCGGACATAATACATAATCGCAAAAGTAGCAAAATATACGAGCTACAAATTTTCCCATTGCATTGTGCAAATCCCGACCATAACAAAGATAAAAAATTTCACTTTGACACAGGAAATACAAAACTTTACACAAAAGCAACTAGCAACTTGATTAAAGTAGGCTTAATCTACAGGGTAGGCTAAGGTGTAAAGGTGTAACGAAATAAACATATGGTGTGAAAAAGACAGGAATGGCTCAACAGCTTTTTTTTTATCTTACTCTTAAAGTGAGAGTAAACAAAGGGTTACACCGGATTTTAACTAACCAGTATAGTTAGTTAATTTTACAACATTTAGGCTTTTTGGTGTATTCCTAGAAATTTACCAGTTAAAAATGTTTCTCCATCTAAATCCATAGTACTCATCATTGTGGTCTCGAGTGATATACCACGCCAAGTTCTAAAGTCCAGTACATCACCGGCACACTCATATTTTTGTAGAATTTTTAGTAAATGTTTACAACAGTTATGCTAGAAAAAAAATTAAATTTGACATAATTTAAGCACATTAGCAATGTTATTTGTAAAAGAAATGGAACATGTAGTGTGTTTCTAATCTCATCCCCCCACTTAGATGATAAACAACGTCCTCATTGTATAGATAAAAAATAAAGAAAATGAGAAATAGATTTAGAACAAGGAACTCCTCTGATATGGTGCTCAGGATGTTATTACCATTTTGAGTTCTTTGAGCAAAAAAGTGTGTTGACGATGCTTCAGAATGCTTCATCGAGTTCAACCACATGTATTTTTTTTAAAGTATACCCTTTCGTCGATTTTCTTTAGGCATCGGTCATGCCATAATAGTTTAGAAGACAAAGGTGCAATTCTTAACTTAGTTATACAAAATTTACAATGCAGGAAAAAATTAAACACACAACTGTACAGGGATCAAATCGCCGTATTCCTAACCCTAGGATATGCCGTATGGTTCCTGTAAAAACAATTAAAAATTTTAAAGTACTGAAATTAAATTACAGACTGATAACGTCCAGACACATCCATATGCCATATCCAAAGGGGTTCGATACGCCATATGGAGTGTCTGGGAAGACAAACTCGTGCAAAAAAATTAAATAATAGTTTAAATAATTTAAAAACGACTGGGTTCTCTCCCGGAAAGCACTTTTGTTTCAGCTAGTCATTAAGTTCTACTTTTTTCTTTCTCTCTATCATTCTTCCATCATTCGCTCGCACTTGTCCCCGTAAGTGAATTTTCTCATAACCATTTAGCATGACACGTATTTCATGAAGAATGGCATGCCTAGCACAACATCTCTTGTAACATCTTCATCATCAATGATGATAAAACCTACAAGAATAGGAAATTTTCCAATGAAAATGGGTATATCTATTAGAGTTCTGGCTGGTATCTTCCCTTTGTAACCGTCTATGTCCTTGATTATAGAATTATAAAAGCTTTTGGTAATTAAATTAACAAACAAGGAAGGGATGAAGTCAGCATTAACATTTTATACCCAATCGTGCAAGAAAACTTCATTTTATAGCAACACTTAGAACTAGTTTTAACATTATCGGGTTCATTGACAATAGTTGGCTCAAAATCAACATCTTGATTCGTCTCGGGTTCTAGAGGTGTGTCCAAGTATTTTAATTCAATGTAGTTACCATAAAGTGGGTCGAATGACTTGTTATCCTCTCCTAAAAGCTTTGGTTTTGAATCAAGATTCTTTAATATAAAGACCCTCCTGATTATGCTAGTGGTTGGCTTGATACTTTTGAAAACAAGTTTTTCTTCCCCGACCCTTAAAGTAATTTTTCTTTTGTAAACATCAATCTTGGAATGAGCAGTAGTTAAGAATGGTCGACCGAGGATCAAGGGGACATCGTCATCCTCAGGTATGTCCAAGATGATAAAGTCCATGGGGAAAATAAATTTGCCAATCCTTACTAACACATTTTTACCAATACCCCTTGGTTGTTTTATTGTTTTGTCAGCCAGTTTAATGGTCAACCTAGTATGAGATAAAATTCCTAAACTAAGGTTGGTGTAGGTAGAAAATAGCATAACACTCACACTTGCTCCTAGGTCAACAAGGGTTTTATCAAAACAAACATTATGAATAAAACAAGGTAAGGTAAATCTCCCTGGGTCTTTTTCATTCCTATACGGCGTATCTTAGATGAATCAGCTTTAGTGGTTGAGACATGGTCCCTTAGGTTTGGTTCTATTGAGCCCGATAGACCTCCAACTCCTCTTTCTTGTAAAACCTTGCTCATTTGACCAATTTGAATTTCCAAGGTCTTAATCGATGCTCCTTGATTTCTTATTACCGCATCGGTAGAAGCTCGAATCTCCTTGATGATGTTTGACTTCTCTTCGTGTCTCTTTGTTGACTCAGCCATGAATTTGGTCAGTGATTCTTCCAATGTCTGTCTTTGATAAGGATACGAAGAATTTCTATTGTTGTGTTGGTAGAATCATGGCCCTGCTGCTCTATATTGTGCTGCAGGTTGATAGGGTGCTCCAAACTGCATGTAACAAACCTCTTCCAGAGTATTCCCTTCTTCCTTTAGTGGGCAGTCCTTTGTGTAGTATGGTCCCTTGCATTGTTCATATAACAACCCACAATTTTCATCAATGTAAATATCCATCTATTAAATTAGATGCAATATATATCACCTTTTACAGGGAAATTTTTCACTTTATCTAATTATGTAATGTGGTTTACCTAACTAAAGTTAACGAGCTCACGCAACCTACCTATGCTATCTATATCTATGTTTACATCATGTAAACATCCTAATATGTCAAGTCAATATCTTAATATCATTTTTACCAAGTACATTATCCATTTAATGTACCATTTACAATGTTATATCAAAACAAGCATTAAACGTTAAACGTTTATATCAAAACCCTAATTATATGTAATGTATACATATAAAATGAATGTACAAACCTTTAAAGAAAGCGTACAAGTAATATATGCATAAAATTCAAATATCATTTCCCTCCAAAATACGGTACAAGCCTTTTAATGCACAATGTACAAGTTAATAAAGCACGATATTCAAAATAGCCGTTTACCTCCGTTTTTCTAAGGAATTTGTACAAGCTACTTAAGCACATGTTACAAGCTTTTAATACATGACATTTACATTACATTTTCTTGCCATTTCATTTCAATATACACGAATTAAAACTCGAAAAACCCTAATCCATTTCAAAATCCAACCCGCCACCCTTTTCCCTCCATTTTACCCATTTTAAAACTAAACCAAGCATCCTACTTCCTCTATGACTCACCTACTTTAGCCACAAGCACCTTACAAGCACCTCTATTCATTCCTTGGCCACCAAGTTGCTACATCACCACCTTTTTTCCCCTATGTATGATGCGGCTAAACAAGAACCATCCAACACTTCATAGCTAGTTCTAGCTTGTAAGACTCATCCCCATAGCTCTTCATTATCATCACTACTAGACTAGACACTAATCAAACCCTTACCTTGGTTCTTACTCCTTTTTCTTGGCCATTAAGGGTCATTCGACCCTATAAAAAGGGTGACTTCCCCATTCAAACTCACACCTTCAATCTTATATCTCTTTCTCAAAGTGAAGTTCTAAGCAGCCAAGGAGGAAGAAAAGAAGTCCCAAGAGCATAAGTGAAGCCAATAAATCAAGAAAAGAAGCCTCGAAGTCGTTATTCTAGGCGTGCGAGTACAAAACCATCATTTCGACCCATTTTCAAAAGCCATAAGCCAAATCCAGGTTCTATAAACTTGTTTTCTGTTTTAAATCTTTAATAAGGTCCTTATAATCATGTTTATACTCTTGTTAAAAGATTAGAGCTCAAAACCTATGCGTGTTTCATTTCTAAAAACCCAACGAGCCCTTTGAAACCCTAATAAGCCATTTTCGCAAAATCCATAAGCTAATTTCATAAGCTGTTATTATAGGCTATTCCAATAAGCTTGTTTATCATTTCTATAAGCTTACTACCAAGTCTTAAAAGCTTAAACCCATTGGATTAATTTTTCAAACCCAAATGACCCATTTTATGTTTTTAAGCTCGAAATCCCTTTTCAATAAGCTATAAGCTTGAAAAGCTATTTTTCCTAACATATATTAGCTTATTCTAATGAGCTATAACTTTCAAATAGCTTTTTATATTGAAAAATACCTTATTATAATTTTTGGGCTTGTTTTGCAAATTAAATTCCATGCAAGGGTATATATTGTAACTTTTGAAAATTAATAACTACAAGGACCATTTTTGTAATTATATTAAAGTTATAACTCCAAGGGTTGTTCTTGCCAAGTTTTAAAGTTAAGGGATTAATAAATATATTCTTTACATAAAGGACTAAACTTGTAAAAATTTATAAACCAAGGGTATATATTGCCATTTCTCCAAACTTAAAAATATAAAATATTATATTTTTATATTTAATTATAAAAATATAAACAAATATTATGAAACTCAATTTTATTAAAACCCGATACATTTATCGTTGTTAATCATCGATCGACGTTTATAAAATCAAGTTACGTTATATAATTAACGTAATTTATCATCAACTAGCTTTTGAAGAAACTTAAAACTATAACGTATCACGTTACTAGGGAATTTCATGTGAGGGGTTCCATTTGGGTATTTGTTTTGACGAGTTTGTTGGGTTTACGATTTAAAGTGCCCTAGCTCCTCAAACAATACTACATGGCCTCTCAATTATGATAGCCCGAACAATGATATAATATTTCCATAATATTTCAATCAAAATGATATTTCATTAAAGGCTTTATGACATAAAAACATATCCAATCAAACTAAGACTTGACATATTACCCAGGTTGTGTGACGAAGCCGTTACTTTCATTTCATATACTTTTGCCATCAATCAGATTTCCCTGTACTATTAAGGTGAGTTCATAGCCTTGCATTTTAATCTTTTAAATGTTTTATAAACCCGCGAGGGGGATACATGCTATAAACCATGAATGCAAGTATTTTTCTGTATGTTATCCTGATTCATTATTGCTTAAGTAACTATTTTTGCCATTAAGTCCCCATTATTATGAACCGTTAATTACTCTACGAAGTAAGCGTGAATGTTGTGAATAGATCTATTTGGGACTGGATTCCCCATTGGTGTACATATACTTTCGGTAACCAATAGCACTTCATTAGAAATAACTATGCGGGTGTTTTGGCAAAGGCACCCGTTGGGTCAAAAACTTGATGTGCTGTCGTGTAGGGTCAATTTATTGGTTACCAAATTTTACAATTATATTTAGCCAACTTATCCTAAAACAACACTTTAATAGGCAGTGTACCCGATCGGGTGGAGTTTCGTGGTAAGTAGGGTGTCGAACACTAAGAGCGAGATTGTTAACCTTAAAATCTATCAGTATTTTAATTACTTCTACTTAAGTTAATTCTAATTACTGGTTAAACCTATGTTATATACGCTTCTAACGGATATGGGGGTTTCAGCCTGAGAGACTGGCACAGGTTTTACGATGATAATAATCAATTTTAAACACAATAAACATGCAAGAAAACAATCAGAAGATAAAAGAGCGGTACAAGCCAAATAATAGAAAACTATATTAGCCATATTAAATCCGATTAAATGCTGGTTTGTTTATTTAGTGTAATGATTTCTTATCTCGAAGCGGCATATCATTCTTAAGACTTAGGCGGGACATCTTACTAATACCTAGACACGTTGAATCCTGTCATAATTAACGCATCCGCATAAAGCATCCTTTTAATTTAATTATAATCTATCTAGGGATTATAGCAATGGTGATCTTGATAAACCCTAGCCTATCAGGACTTTACCCACTTACTGTTTGATGATATTTTATATACTGGTAGTCCACTATTCAAATCTTTATCAATTAATCAAGAACATACTTGTTGAAACATTATGGGTCACTTGTTGAAACATTATGGGTCACCTGTCGGTCCAACTAAGCTCTTAATTTAAAGACAAAGACAGAACGTTACTTGTGATCCTATTGGTCCAGTGATATAAAACATGATATGGAGAGCTATCCTAGTATCTAGCTCGCTTGTTAGGCATAACTAGACCCAGTTGAATGATAGGTTGCATATTCAAACACGTAAACAAGTATCATGTGATAAACATAATTAAACTTTCAACGATAAATTAAGTAAATCAATTTTAAAACAAACCAAACATTAAATCTTCATTAAGATGGCTAATACCCAAGGGTATTAGCCCATAACCATTGTAATTATACAAGCGTGATCAATTAACCAAGGTAAACTAAACGTTTTACCGAACGATACCAAAAATTAAATGATTACAAGAGTAAGGAATTTACACGGTGTCTTCTATGGAATCGTGATCAATGCTCGACCTTTGTTGCTCTTCTTCTCTTCAAAAAATCATATTTTATGAGTAAGGTATGAAAATATGATTTTGCACACTAAAAACTCGTTTTTGAGTTTTCTATTTATAACCTCTGAAAAATGTTGGATACGCCGTATTGGGCTAGGCCAATACGGCGTATTGGGGTGTATCCCTTGAATTGGGCGCAAAGTTTAAGATCAGTATAATATACATTCCTAAAATACAAATATCTTCGTATCTCTGAATAGTTATCTTCATGGATACGGCGTATGGCAGAAGGTGAATACGCCGTATTGGGAATTGTGAATACGCGTTTACTTGTGAAGACTTGGCGCTGATACGCCGTATCTCTTTTCCTGGATACAGCGTATTGGTCAGAAATGAGTAATCTTCAAATGTCTTCGTTTTAGCTCCAAAATATGCGCCTTTTAGCATGTCTTCACAAATCACTCCTCAATTACTGCAAATAACACTTTTGAACAATTAAGCACACATTCTTAGAAATTTTATATAAAAATGGGTAACTTATTCGGGATAAATGATTGTATAAATGTGACGTTATTTGATGTCATCACTAACACTCTTAGATCTTGTTTCAAGTAATCTAATCTCTTCTTCTCATCTCTTCTTTCTCATTCAAGTGCAAGAGAAGAACATTCGTTTTCGCCAAGAAATGAATTGTTATTTAGTGATCACTCTTCTCTTCTTCTAAGTATCAAATCTTTGTTGTAATTATCTTGTGTATTTGTGTGATTCGGATTGTGTGTAAATCCGATAGTGTAGATCATATGATTGTGTATTGATTGTGAAGTGGTAGATTGGTTCTAGCTAAGATTAGGACTCGACATTTAGCTTAGTGTTGGAAAATAACGTAAGCGACATGTAAACGGTTTTCTCCGCATGAAAGGAGCTTGTTGACATAGTGAAATCTCGAGTAGGATACTTGGGGAGTGGAGTAGGGCGAGGAGGTGCTTCGTAGCCGAACCACTATAAAATCTTGGCATCTTGGTTTGATTGTTCCTTTCCTTATCTCTTTATATTATTGTCATTGTTATTTAGCTTTAGTTTAGATTATTATATTGTGAATTGGTTAAACATACAACTCGAATCTAAAATTTTTGAAAGCAAACTTTTAAAACGTAAACGAACCTGTAAACTATTCAACCTCCCCTTCTAGTTTTCACAATTGGTATCAGAAGCCAAGGTCACTCAAGATTTTTAAAATATACTGTATTTTAAAGCTTGGATCGATCTATGGATTCCGACAAATATCTAGAAGGGCGATCCATGCAAAGACCACCACTTTTTGAAAGTGACAGTTTTATTTATTAGAAAAATAGATTCGAGACATATGTTAAATCAAAAGATCTTGATCTTTGGCACGCTATTACCAACGGTGATTTTCAACCTATTCAACAAAATCCAAAAACCAAATTAGACGAGGTTATCCATTTTGAAAAACAAAGTGATGATCTTAAAAAGAGACTTGTGAAAAATAACGAAGCTAAAATGGTTATTTATAATGCTTTACCTAGAAAAGAATATGAAAGAATTTTCATGTGTAACACGACAAAAGAAATTTGGAAAACTTTGTTAATCACCCATCAAGGTAATAATCAAGTCAAAGATAATAAGATTGACCTTTTGGTTCAACAATATAAACAATTCATCATTTTCAAAGACAAATCTATCGATAGTGATTTTGCTAGATTTAACACTATTATTACTAGTCTAAAAGCTCTTGATGAAGGTTATTCTAGCAAGAATTATGTTAGAAAGTTTCTTAGGGATCTACATCCTAAATGGAGAGCAAAGGTCACAACGATTGAAGAGTCGAAAGACTTAACGTCACTATCTCTTGATGAACTTATTGGAAACCTCAAAGTTCACGAAATGATCATCAAGAAAGATTCCAAAATAGTCAAAGCAAAAGTTGAAAGGAAATCTCTTACTTTAAAGACTAAGAAAGAATCTAGTGATGAAGAGTGTTTGACTTCTGGAAGTGAAGACGAAGAGTACGCCATGGCGGTAAGAGAATTCAAAAAGTTCTTTAAGAGAAGAGGTAGATTCGTGAGACAACCTCGGAACGACAAAAAGACGTTCCAAAGAAGCCGTGATGACAAGAACGGTAAAAGTGATAGAAAATACTTTAGATGCGGCGACCCGAATCATCTTATTGGAGAATGTCCAAAACCACTAAAAGACAAGAACCAAAGAGCTTTTGTTGGAGGTTCTTGGAGTGATAGCGGTGAATAAGATGATGAGAAGGTCAAAAATGAAACATGTCTAGTAGCTCAAGCATCAAGTGAGATATGCCTTAGAGTTGACTTGGAACTCGATGGGTGGATAAAGGATAGCGGATGCTCCAAACACATGACGGGTAACCGAAAGCTCTTCTCAAGCTACAAGGCATACAACGGAGGTAATGTTATTTTTGGTAGCAATCTTCGCGGTAACATCATTGGAAAAGG
>BQNB010067181.1:0-34291 GCA_026074375.1 Tanacetum coccineum | reverse complement strand
CAACTTAGGCAACACGTAATCAGGAAAAGGTAACGTAAAGTAACTATGTCCATAGTTAAAAAATAAGCAATGTTCTCACCCCAATGTAGTAAAGTAGAAATAGTAAACCATGGGGCTATGAACTCACCTTTAGCAAATGGTGAGATAAATATTAATGAAGTGATATAATGCCAAGAGGTCCTACTTGCGACCTAAATCAATGACGCGTCTTAGAAAGACGAAAAGTATACGAAACTTATATGAATCGTTATAAGTGAAAAAGTCATCCATGCGTGTTTGTGCTTTGGCTTAGTTAACAAATTGTGACTAATTAAAATTATAGAGTTTTTCGTTAAGTTTCGGCGTTTAACCAAAAATTACCATTTTTAGTAAGTTTTTATTTTAAGAAAGTTTTTAGTTTCGGGACGTTAATACCGTCCCCTATATTTGCTAAATCTATATTTCCATAAACACACTAGAGAATCCTAAACGTTTAACTTTCATGTCTATCTTGCTAACATTCACTTAACTTACTATTTTTAGAAACATTATGATTCGTAGAATCCAACACACGTAAATATAATATATAATATATGATGGAAAATTACCAAATTACCCTTTAGGACAAAGGTAAAAAGGAAAATCTTCAAAATATATATAATATAATACGTATATTAACCGGGAAGTATGATTCCCGGGTCGTTATCCCCCAACGATTTATGAAAAAACCACGTTTGATGTTCGGACAATGATTTGAATTGAAGACAAAGATTGATTTGATTTTTTTACTTCTACAAATTAAAATAAGCAAATGATAACAATTAAGCACGAAAACGAATAATGTGAAATTAAACTTTAACTAAAAACACAAAATGGGAACCCTAAACGGCAGTCAAAAAACCCTAAATTTCTAAAATTAAAATTTTCTTTTTAAATGGACTCTAATTGACTAAAAAGGAAGTTTAAAGAAAACTAGAACAAAATCGGAATTGAAATGAGCTTTAAAACAAGAAAAAAGAAAACGGGAACAAATCCCGTTCTTTAAAAAATCGAAATTTTGCAAATTAAACCCTACTAAGGCAAAACTAATTTTCCTAGAAACTTTACGATAAAAGAAATTTTTCTAAAAAAGATTTATATTTTTTTTATTGTTTTTCTATTTTTTATTATTTTTTAAAGTTTTTAATAAAAATAAATGTTTAAAAATACTAAACTATCTATAAAAAATCTAGAAAAAATACAGAAAATAGCTTATACTAATTAGAACCTAGGAAAAATAAGATTGATGTCACAGCTTAATGAATAAGCCACGAAATAAGCTTAAACAGCTTATAAGCTAAAATGGGCTAAATGTGTATAAGAATTAAATTTTGCAAACCAATAATGAAAAAGACCCCAGGGCGCAGTGGTAGTGAGTGTGTGTTGTGGTGTTATAAAAGGGGTAGAGGGTGTTGAGGTCGGGGGTTCGAGTCTTGCTCACCCCCGATTTCCACCTTCCCCCTTTTTTTATTTTTAAAAACTTATAAAAGCAAAGTTATTAAGCACCTAAATATAAGCAATTTTAATAAAAGGAACGTTTTATGAAAAGCCCTAAATAAGCTGAAAAACAGCTTATAATATGACAGAAACTACTTAACTACTTTTTTTTAAGTTTTTCTTAAACTATATAAGCTAGAAGACTAAATAAGCTAAAGTTTATGACAAATTAAGATACTAATAAGCTAATTCTAACCTAAAGAGCTAAATGAACAAGAATAAGCACACAGAATAAGCCATAAGCTAGAAATTCAAAATAAGCACTTATAAAAAAAAACTTAAAACCAAACAGTCCCTTAGACACACTTTGAGCTTAATTTTAAGCTTGCTAACAAGAGAATTAAGCTAAATGACTTGAACTATCTTAAAACCTGACCTGTAAGCTATATAAAAATACTTTTTGAAATAAATTTGGACCACAAGAGCTTATTGAAAAATCTCTTTGAAAACAGCTTGAAAACTCAGCTCCTGTTGAGTTTTGTTTTGGCTTTTGAAAATGAAAATGCAAGATTTTAAAGCTAAAAACAGATGATGTAATAAGCTACTTTTTGAAAACTGAATGCACACTTATGAACTATCATCCTAAATCTATTTAAATGCTGAAAGTCCAAATCTATAAACTACAAATACCATTTGAATTCATAGTTGGAAAATGATAGTTTGATCATATATTATGCTGATGCATTTGACACCAATGAGACTCAAAATCAAAACATTAAAATGCAGGCCTAATGAAACTTGACTTTACACTACTTTGGCACTAAGCTAAGAACATATAAAGTAATAATAACAACTAAACCCTATTGAATCACTAAAAGTTATTAACAAACTCACAGATTTAAAGCCTAAACTAGAAAACTTATGAAAACTTTACTAGACCTAATAAACTCACTAATCCTGCACACTCTAACTCAATTTGACTAGCTAAAACAATAACCAAAGATTAAAAAGTCTTAGGCAGTATTAACTTGAGGTTAATACTGCTAAGCCAAACACCCCCTTAAAATCTATTAACCTCATTTAAACTTGCTAATTTGAAATCTAATTATTAAAACCTTAATACCAGATAGTGAACAGCTTTTAATAAGCCTAATAAGCAGTTATCACTAAGTAAATAAGCCAGAAATACTAAGCTACTACTTATGCTAATTATTTATTTGGTTTTTATTGATTTATGACAGATTATGAGGAAAACTAGGATCTACACTAATTTAAGCTAAAACAGATGATTAAACTAGTTTAACAAGCTAGAAGAGACAGAATTAAGCACAAATAAGCAGATCTAATTAAGCTAAAATAAGAAAATACGATTTAAGCTAAATTACTTGGAATAGAAAGTGAACTTACAAAATGCCTAGCTTAACAAGGCAGATTAAGGCTCAAGGAGCTTCTCTACAGCTCTAGCTTATCCTTTTGGATAAGCTAGTAAAGTCCAATGGGGTCTTCCATTGTTACCCCATCATCCATAAGCTTATAACTAATTTTCACCATGATTTTTATTAGTTCAACTGATTATTTGGTTTAAATAGTTTTAAGTTGAATTTATGAGCTCAATTCCAGCTTATAGACTAGAAGAGCTTAATACAAGCTTATGAAATAGTAACTAATATTTGAGAGATTTTAAAAGTTTAAAAGTAAAGACAATTTATGAAAACTAAAATGAGGATTTTATTAATTGAAAACTGAGTACAAAGCATAGAAAGATAGATTACAAATAGCTGAAAAGAAAAATTACATTTAAACTAAAAAGTTACATAAGCTATTTAAAAAACTTTTTTTAAAAAATGCAGAAAAAAAGAAGAAGATGATCCTCTGTGTGTGAGGGACTAGCTCTATTTATAGTTGTGGTGAGAAGCTTCTAGGCCTCTTAACCCGCTCCTCTATCTATCCATCTTGGCCCTTGATTCATTCTTTATCATTGGATGCTTAATCATTGCCGTTGGATCATATTGATAAGCACACGGATTGCCAGCTTGGCAATCCATGTGTCAGACCCAGTGCTTCTTTTGTGAGTGTATTAGAGCAAAGACCCAATGATTGGTGTGTTTCTTTCCAATAGCCGCGTGTACTTCTATATGGGTTTTGGCCAATAGGAGCTTCTTGTGACGTCAAACTCTGCCAACATGTCATTCTTTACTTGAATTGAACTGCCACGTGGTCAATTGTGATTTGCCCTTTGTTTTGACTCGAGGTTAAACGAGGACGATGGGTGAACAATGAAAACTGTTTTTTCTCGCTTATTTTTTAACTGAAAAGGGGATGGGGGTTGACTTGGTTATTGGGTTGTTGACTTGTGTCAAATATAAAGGGTTTGGACCGGGTATTTGATTTGGGTTGGGCTCGTTTAAGGGTTAATAGGTAGATAATGGTTATTACCTCTTATAATGTAAAGAGATAACGACCGTTAGGGTTTAATTTGTAATTTGGTTTAATTTCAAGGGCTGTTTTGGGAATTTTTGTGTTTTGTCTTTTTATGCTTGACTTTGGTTGACCAAGGGTTGACTTTTGTTGACCTTTGATAGCATTCTCCTGGCTTTTGCACACTCAATTCTGATCCCGTGCCTGTGATTGTCCAGTTTTGACCGTTTTCTTGAGATTTTTGCAATATCCGTACCTACACAATCACAAAGACAAAACAAGCAATATTCAAGCATTTAAAGCACAATTTTGTCTTTTATGGGTCATTTTTGATATAAAATGGATATGTGTTTTCACACATATCAAAATTCCCCAAACTAAACGATTGCGTGTCCTCACGCAATATTATATGCTCTATAACCAAATACCTCAAAACATTCCCCAAACTAAATCTTTGAAAAGTAGCAAAGACTTTTGTGGAGAGAGTGAAGAAATCACAAGTTATAAAACACCCCATCCTCCCATTTTTTTTATTATTTTTTTTTCATATAAACGTAGAATATTTCGACTTTCGTTATTTCCATAATTGTTAGGGATCATAGAACAAGATGCATTTCGATCCGAGAATGCCCCAACTCGTACACCCGTTCCCCCCTTCCTAGTGAGTCGCAGCAGGCCCGGCACCAGCACTTTTGGTCATCAACCTTGGCGGCATTATCCATCGAGGGAGAAAAATGGGACCATGTTAGGCAAGTGGGAAAAACTAACATAATATTTATATATATATTATATATATTATATATAGTATATATGTATTATATATATATATTATATATATATCATATAGATTAACTATACACATACCCCTCTTCGGTTGCTCAACCTTCAAATTTGTCTCGTGAACACATTAATAAGTCTGGTGAATTGTGATACAAATTAAAATTACGTTGGCACCGTACTTATTTGTATCCTTTCACAGTATTATTCAATATGAAGCTCACACATTTTAATGACTGACATAATAAAAGCACCGAAAAACTGCGAACACACAAAGCACACAATAAAGAGGAAACACCGCGCACATAGATCTTACGCAACCTAAATGATGATCTTAGTTAATAGTTAGGACATCCACCTAGGTCTATTTAAACCTTGGCTAAGGATTACCGTCTTTCACACCCCGACAAGGCGATAACTCAGGGATGCAACTTAATGACAATCATAACTCAAGGTACAAATATGAGAAACTTACTTGCATAACTCCAAGTAGCTATGAAGACCATCAACTTGAACAAACTCGAGTGATGTCGCATATAAAAAAAATCGTAACGAAAATCCACCAATCTTTCTACAATTGATTCAACCACACAGGGGACCAAAATCCAAACTTAATCCAAAACATCCAAATACTAAAATCAAAACAACAAGCAAGCAAGACTTCACAAGAAATTTTACTCGAGATACTTCTAAGTCTGCTATCACAATCACCAAACTATTCTCCTTTCACATCACCTGAAAATCATACTCGAAAACGTCAACAATAATGTTGGTGAGCTCGTAGGTTTGACCTTAAACCCAAAAGTTGTGCCAATATTTCAACAGTGGACAATAGTGCTATATTTATGGACCAGTGAATATATGCAAAACAATTCTAGGACATAGGCATCCTACCGTCGAGGTACTGCCAACTAGATTCCGCATAGTTGACAGTATATCAGTGTTTCATTAAGGAATATCGATCCTACAGGGCAGGACCTCACACAAACCTGGGTAGGGATACCCATCCGCTCCAATAATTACACAAATACTGGGTAGGCGTACCCATCCAATCCAATAATCTCACAACACTGGGTAGGCGTACCCATCCGATCCAATAATCATGCATAATATTCACATAACAGCCATAAGCACATATCTTGTCCTAAAAACAAAACCACATTTCACTCAGTTCAATTCAAAACATTTCAAAACATATTTGAGTATCATTTTCCCCCAACGGAAAAACAATAAAAATTGGGGCTACGAGAACTCACCTTAAGCAAGTCTTTAGCAACCAAATCTCAATCACACAAGCAAATGCAACGACGCCCGCACACGACATATTTCCACAATCATATAAATCTCATTCTCCGATAATATATACTTATACTATTTAGAGAAAATAGATAAGTAATATAAATAAATATTTATAATTTATAATTATAAATATATATCGACAAGTCCATTCGGTAAACCTTAGTCACTTCAAAATAATCATAATATGTTTAAAAATGAAACGTTTACTTATAATAAACACATTAGAGAAGTTTCAAGAAAAATTATATTTTTTGTTTTTTAGTGAATTTATTAAATAATTAAGTAATATTTTATTATTTAAAAATAAAAAATCTTGTTTTTAGAAAAATTTCTAAGTATAAACTTTTTACGAAATTTCGACATGACTCGAACGCTTATACAACGTTTTCCAAGGTTTCAAACCTTATTTTCAACACTTTTTATAAATTCGACAGTTTTCGACAAAATTCTAAAATCTCAATCTTTAACGTTTACTAAAACGTTTTTCCCAAAATATCGTTCAATATCACTTCGTAAATACATTTTCACTTTCAAAAGTCCGACAAAACTCTCATATCAACTAAATATCGCTTATTGGGCTTTAAGGCCCAATAAGGGTCCATTAAAATATTTATAAGTCCAAAATACAATCCAAGTCCAAAACCAAGGTCCATTTACATATATAAGCATATACTTATAAGTAGAAAATAATCCGAACCACAATAAGCCATCCCATTAAGCTACGGCTTAAAATAGACTTATTGGGCCGTGAGTCCAATAGCTCAAAAATACATATATTAAGCTTGAAAATAAGCTAATAAGTTACGTATCGCATTTGGTTACTACTATAAGCCTTAAAAATAGTCCACAACATACGCTATAACACAAAAATAATCAAAATCACGTTCCTAGTGAATTTGGGAAATTTTCGTGGCATATAAGCCCAAAATAAGCCAAGAAATAGCTTAAAAATAAGCCCGAATAAGCTATACAAGCTACTATCAAAAATAAGCTATCTAGCAACATATATTATTCAACCATCACGACCACAACATCAAAACTACAAAAACCCCCATTCTTTCTTTTTATAACCCACGAACCAAACACCCCTTATTTTATCCGTTTCGCTTCCAATAATCAATTTTCACAACGATCAACTTGTACAACTAACATCTATGCATGTAAATAAACCTAAAAGGACAAACGAAATTTAAATTTGAAAACTTACAAGAAAATCTTCAAATTTGTAGATTTCGACACGAACCGGACAACCCAAACGTTGTTTAAATGAATACCCAAACACTCGTATCAACCCAGAATAACACGTTCTCAATCAAAGTTGGAATTTTTTGGTGTTTTATTGTTGTGGTGGCGGAACGAACACAAGACACTTGTGTGTGTGTTTTGTTTTTTTGAAATGAAATGAATTGTGAGAGAAAGTTTCTAGTGAAAGCATATAAGTGTACAACCTTAGGACAAACTTGCTATAAAATTGCCTCCTTGTCTCCTTTTGACTTCTTGACCAGCTAGAGTATCCTAGGAGGTCTCGGGTCCTTCTTTTCGTATCGGGATCACTTAAAGTTAATTAGCATTTTTATTCACCTTAAAAATACTTTTCCATTAACCTAGAGTATTTACACGACATATTTTCACTTTAAACCCTTTCAAAACTCATTTGGACATTAACGGACGTGTCAGACTCGTTTTTCGGTATTTCTCAAAATTCACGGGTCAAACCACCCGGAATACAAATAACCCAATAATACATTCCAAAAGGGATTATTAATCATAATAAACCACAATTCATCATAATTCTCACAAAAATCACCACAATTCTTATAAAAATTACCACAATTCTCATAAAAATCACCACCGTTAACATGGTATAAAATCTGAATAAACTGACAAAAGTCAAATAGTCAAAGGACTATAAATGAAATATTCAGAATACAAAAGGGCAAAAGTTACATTTTACCCCCTTAAAAGAATTGTGTCCCTGAAATTCAACTACTAACATCACTAAACAAACACGGGTACTTCAATTTCATCTGATCTTCACGTTCCCACGTGAATTTAGGGCCACGTTTTGAATTCCACCAAACCTTGACGATGGCACTCCTACTACGCTTTAGCTTCTTAAAAACTCTTTCTAAAATTTCCACAGGCTCTTCCACAAAATTCAACTTAGCATCAACTCGAATCTCATCCAAAGGTACTTGCAGTGTTGGATCAGCCAAACACTTCTTAATGTTCGAGACGTGGAACGTGTCATGAACACCTTTCAACTCCTTAGACAAATCTAACCAATAGGCCACAGGGCCTAGTTTCTTAACAAACTTAAATGGTCCAACAAACCTAGGTGTTAGGTTTATGAAAAGTGTCGATTATATGGTTTTATTATATTTTGATATTAGACTTTAATTTGTTTAGTTTAATATAGCTTGTAATAAGGTTTATTATGCTTTAAGTAAGAAATAGCATAATATCCAAAGTCTAAGGACTAGTATTGTCAAGTTAGATAATAAGGAAGGGAAGCCTCCCTCCCTTTGCCTATAAATAGCCCTCTAATCTTCATTAGAGGGTGATGCTCTTGTAACCAACTCTTAATTTTCCCTCCATAATAACATTTGAATATTTCCCTTCACTTGCTCTCATTCTCTCTAATCTTGCATGTTGATATGATTGATTCAAGATTCATGTGACCTATCAAGTGGTATCAATCGCCAATAGAGAAGTAGAGTATGTGATTTGTGCGTGATTTTGTTCGACCGAGAATCAAGAAATGAAGGATTCCGAATTCGGTAGGTGCTATTGAGGTTTCGAGATTGATTTTGGCTGTGATTTCGAGTTTTTGGACGATATTGTGATCTCGGAACTGTTCATTTCATTCTCGGAAGTGTGGTTTTGATTTTTGGTAGAAGCTTGGCATTCTCGGTAGAGTGATTTTGAGTTTCGGAACATTTTTTCTTGTAAATTTAGCAATTTCAGTAAGAAACATCAGTGTAATAGATATATTCGATCTTTTGGTTCTATCAAAAGTCGTTTATTAGGAATTCAATTTTAAACTCGGTTTTATCGAGTTTGTTAAGTTCACAAATTCGGTTCTATCGAATTTGTGATATAGGGAATTCTACTAAGCAAAAACTCGGTAATAAGCTTTCTAAGTAATTTTACACTTTCATTTCACGGTTTTATCGTGTTTTGAAGTGTTACAAATCGGTTTTTCAAACATTTACTAAACTCGGCAATCAAATTCGGTTCTATCGAATTTGAGTTTTTAGAACATTTGGATTATCTAATCATCATAAAATTCGGTTTCATCGAATTTGTGGTTATTAATAATTCATAATTGTTGGATTTTATCGATTTAGGTTTACCGAGTTTATAGTGAATAGTGTTACCGAATTTGAGTAGTTTGCAGTTTACCGAGTTTATTATTTGAAGATTTCCGAGTTTGATAGTGTACTGTTCGAAAAGGGTATTCGTTTTCAGTTTACGTGTTATTCGTGAACAGTGTTACCGAATTTGACTAATGTTACCGAGTTTGGATATTTTCTCACAAATCTCACTCATATTCGTCTAAAAAGATCCAATATTTTGAACTTAAGACATTGTCGACATCCAAAACATCCCAACAAAATCCCTCTCTGAAGCGTTCTAAGACTAGGGCCACCTATGCTTGACAGTGGGTAAGTTACATACCTTGGGCAAGTAGATTCAAATCAATTTTCTTAAATCGCAAGAGGGGAAAACGGAAGTGGACTCTCTCAAACCACTAGAAGATAGGCCCTTATGTTGGTTAGGAACATCACACCTTCTGGTTAACATTACTAATGGGCTTGCAAGAAGTACGAGGATCTTCAAAGGAGATGACTTTATTGTTTACTATGATGCGGAAATGGAAAACCAGAATGTGATTCTTCTTTCTATTCCTTATAATGAGTTTAAAATTCTAAGGATTCTTGTAAGACAGCCAAGGATATGTGGATGTGTTGGAACGTTTTGATGAGGGGAACTATACAAAACCAAGTTGACAGGGAAACGTGATTTACAAATGAGTTTGATCAATTTGTTGCTGAACCAGGAGAGTCACTAGTTTCAGTCTACAATCATTTTGTTCAGTAAATGAATGATTTGGAACGAAACAACATGAAGTTTCCAACTGTTTCAGTTAACACAAAGTTTCTGAATAGTTTGCAACCGAAATGGTTGAAATATGTGACTCAGTTCGTTTGGCTAAGAAATTTGACAGTCAGTTGATTTCATTTGATGATATCTTTTTTATTATCTTTCGCTCAATTTTGAGAAATTGGTTATATTCAAGGGCAAAGAAGTTAGAAAAAGTTCTCATGATCCTTTGGCTCTAGTAGCACACACGGGTTTATCTTCTAGAAACACCTCTTCTTATTATGTGACACATCCTCCATCTGTAGTTGATTATTCATGATGAAAGAGTTTGAGGCAGGATGATGTTCACAACCCATTCTGAGATTCCTCCTAGCATTGCTATGTTGTTTACCTCGCCAAAGCCGATTACTCAAAATTTTCTCTAATTCTAACAAACAATCGTCTTCGTGCTTCGTCTAATACCAGAAATCAAGCAGTCGTTAAAGGTGACAGGGTGAATATTCAGAGCAAAAATTCTGGTAATGTTGGAAGAAATAATAGACGAGCTTATGTTCAAGAAGAAGTTGTTGAGGGAATGAATGCTACAAATGAGACTGCAAATGTTCAAAGGATTGTTCGAACTCCGACTCCAGGCAATACTTCAACGGGTCAATGCTATAACTGCGGTGGAAAAGGACATTATGCTAGGAATTGTCCCAAGCCAAGGATTCGTGATTCGAAGTATTTCATGGAGCAAATGTTGTGCCAAAAAGATGAAGCCGGATGGATTCTTATTGCATGAGCATAATTGATTTTCTCTTTGCTGGAGCTTAATGATGAAGAAATTGAAGAACTTAGTGCAAACATATGCTTAATGGCCAGAATTTAACCAGCTGATCAAAATTCTGATGATGAGCCAAGCTATGAGTCTGCATTTGTAAGTGAGGTACAATCTTTATCTATCAATGAGAATGATGAACAAATGTATCCAACTCATACAAAAATTATCTAACAATACAATTGAATGATGATCAATAATTATTAGCATTATTCAATTTGATTCTGATCAAAGGAAAATGGTTATAGTGGCTATTCCGTTCAGTGTTGAATAAAGATACAATGTTATATGATCAGTGTGCATTAGAAACACTCGCTAAGATGCATATGCTGTAAGCTGCATACAAACAAAGATCTTGCCTCAAAAGGTTCCAACACAAAATTATGACTTTGACCAGTCAGATTGAGATGTATATGGAAAGGAATTAGGTTTTGGAAAACATAACCAAGGATAACAATTATCTAAAAGAATTTCTTGAAGCTGATGAAAGGGCTAAACGTGTTCAAAAACAAGCTGACTCTCAATTGTATCGAGATCGAGGTGATTATCGAGATCTGAAAAACAAACGAGTGCGTTGAGTCAATGAGGTCAACATTTCAAATAGAAAAATGAGGAATTACAACAATCAAGTTAATTTTAAAAAAGAAAAATGAGGTGTGTGAAAACGAGGATAAGTAAATCATGATACTTATCTGATCTTGACGAAAAACTTAAAGAATGTGACCTGTTTTTGAGAATTGGTAATTCTTTACAAGCAATGTTTATGCTCGGTCAAACCATTTCTCTGTTATATGATGCAACAATTACATGGTTTGGGGTATCCGAATCCTTATACACTCAGACAAGCAATTTCAGAATGTCCAAAGTTATATGTTGCATCAAGGACGGGTAATATAGAAATTCCTTTGAATGTTAGAGATTCTGAGGAAACTCTAGAGGAGGCTTTCAAAAGTCAACAGAAAATGAATGCAAAAATGAATGATCCAATTGCTGTTGCGAACAAACAAAATTGTTGGACAATTGATTACAAACAATTAAATGCGCTTTATAATGACTTTGTTCCTCAAAAAGAATCATTTGTTGAACAAACATGTTCTTCATCTTCTTATACTCCCTTTGTTAAGATTCTGGAAACAAAAACAATGCCAAGTGAGTTACCTTTGATCAATGGGTTATTAAATATACAAGTTGGGTTTGAAAAATTGTTTCTGTTGATAAAACAGAACAGTAAAAGGGCAAGTATGTTTTATACATCACAGGAAGAGATAGCTCTTAATAATTTTTGTCGAGATCAGGTTAAACCACTTCTTAATGAATTACTGGATCACTTTGATGGCTTTCAGAATCTATTTCAAAGGGATATAAAAGAAATGAAAGACGCGTTTGAGCAAAACGATGTTTATCTTGATGAGATTGAAAGGAAAAATGATTTGTTGAAAGATCAACTTTTGGAAGCATCACTCAAACATGATATTGAGCTATGTGTGTTGTTAAATCATGAATGTGTTGATGAGTCCTTACATGATGAACTTGAACAAGTCAAAAAGAAATCTTTAGAGATTCAAGAGGGTTTGAAAGCAAGAATAAAAATTCTTGAGAAAGCTGTTCAAAGATGTGAAAAACAAAGTGTTGATTTTGAGTTAAAATTGCAACATGAAAAAGAAAAACAAAAATGGGATTCTTCGAAGAATAAAAACTCAAAACCTCTTGATTTCTCTTGGATTTCTAGAATCCAGAAACTTGAGGATGAGAACGTGTCTTTGGATCCTAAAGTACAATCTTTGATAAAAGAACGAGATAATGCCAAAATGGAATATAAAAAGCTTTTCGATTCAATCAAAAAGATACGGTCTCAAACTCAAAAGGAAATGGATGAGTTAATTGCTCATGTCTCTGAGAAAACTTATGCATATGGTGCTATTCGTGCTGAGAATCAGAATCTTTTAGATACCATATCTGAGTTGAAAGCTAGAATGAAAAATGGTGAAAATGGTAAGTCTGTGAATACTAAGTTTGACAAGACACAGGTTCTCAATCTTTTCTTTGTGTCACACCCTTAAATAAAAATGCTTCTCAAAAGCAGACGGTTGTTTTAAAAACAAAAGAAAACCATGTTGAGTCAAAACCAGTCACTTTACAGACTTCACATAACAAACAAACAGGGACACATCAAAACACAAATGTCATTAGCCCTGGAATGTACAGAGTTGTCACACAACAAGAATCACAAACAAACAAGACTAAGAATGTGTTATCTTCTACAGGAATGAATGCTACATCTAGTGTTAAAAGACCAAAGAGTAGAGATTCACATGTCAAGACCAGTGTCTTAGATGTCTCTAAGAATGAAGCAAAGAAAGAAGCAGTTTATGTTAGGAAAAATAAGCAAACAGATAATACATTTGCTAAAGTTGTGTCAAACAAGGAGAATGTAATTGATGTTGCTGTTGCAAACGCTTCTAAAGCGAAAACTTTGTTATGTGTTTCTTGTATGCAAAATGTGCTTATTCCTTGTCATGATAAATGTGTTGCTAAGCATAAATTGAATGTGCGTTCGAATGCTCGTAGAACCTTCTCTGTTAATTCTAGGATACTAAATCTGAAACTACTTTTGTAGCTCCTAAGACTAGGTTTTCTGAGAAAGCGACACAATCTAAGACTTTAGATACTACTTCTGTAGCTTCCAAATCTAAGATTGATGAAGCAAGTGCATCAAAAGCTAGAGATAAGGTTCTAGTGATTTAAAAAAAGAAAAGTGGAAAACATTTAAGCCCATTCATGCTAAACAAGATTCGGACAAGTAGATTATGGCAAAAATGGTTTGAATCACAACCAAATGTTATGTGGACACCTGTTAACACAAAGCCCATGCTCATACTAATCCTTCGAATATGAAACCACTGGTTTCAGTTAAGAGATGGATAGTCAAATTGCCCAGTTGTCCATGTGTTGTTTCTTATTAAGTTGCGGTAGTCTAGATTGTTCTATGGGGTTGTTTGACAGTGGTTTTCAAAGCATTTTTGAAGGTGATCGTTCACTATTGAGGAAACTTCGTTAAAAGATTCTTTGGGAACCGTTAGCATTTGGATATGAATAACTTTGCAGCTTTATTTATCGGCTATGGTGATTTTTTTTACTTGGCTTTTAACTTTGTGTAATGTATTTTTGGGTGTTGGTCGTGGTCTTCATTTCGCTTTGTTGGGGGGTGGGGGGGCTGCTGGGGGGGTGGCAGCGGGGGGGGGGTTGCTGCAGGGGGGGGGGGGCACATGACCTGGGGCCGCAGGGGCGGAGCTGGGGGGGTGCGTTGGAGGAGGGTGTGGGCGGGGGGCCGTGGGGCCGCGATTGAGCTGGGTGGTTGGGGTTCTGCTGTGTCGCCCCCCTGGGGGGTGTGGTGGTTTGCGGTGTTTTTTGTTTTTTTCTTTCCTTTTATTTTATAATTTTTTTTTTCTTCTTCTTTCAAATTTTGTGATGGAGATTTGGAAGTGGCTTTTCGTTCTAATACATGTTATGTTCGAAATCTGGAAGGAGATGATTTGCTCACAGGCGGACGCGATTCAAATTTATATTACTATCTCCATTCAGACATGGCTGCTTTCTTCGCACATTTGGTCTTATGTTCCAAAGCAATCTTTCAACTAAGTTATGGTTTATGGCATCGACGACTGTCACATTCTTAATTTTGGCACATAGACGTTTTACCAAATGTACTTGGTTGACGGTTTACCAAAGTTCAAATATGGAAAAGATCATGTGCTTATTCCTTGTCATGATAAATGTGTTGCTAAGCATAAATTGAATGTGCGTTCGAATGCTCGTAGAACCTTCTTTGATAATTCTAGGATACCAAAATCTTCTGAAACTACTTTTGTAGCTCCTAAGACTAGGTTTTCTGAGAAAGTGACACAATCTAAGACTTAAGATACTACTTCTGTAGCTTCCAAATCAAAGATTGATAAAGCAAGTACATCAAAAGCTAGAGATAAGGTTTCTAGTGCGTTTAAGAAAAAAAAAGTAACATGTGTGATAAACCATTAAGCCTATTCATGCTTAACAAGATTTGGACCAGTAGAGTATGGCAAAAATGGTTTGAATCACAACCAAATGTTATGTGGACACCTGTTAACACAAAGCGACATGCTCATACTAATCCTTTAAATACGAAACCACTGGTTTCAGTTAAGAGATGGATAGTCAAATTGGCCAGTTGTCCATGTGTTGGTTAACAGTGGTTGTTCAAAGCATATGACGGGTGATTGTTTACTATTAAGAAATTTCGTTGAAAAGTTCATAGGAACCGTTAGCTTTGGAAATGACAACTTTGCAGCTATTATAGGCTATGGTGATTATATACATGGTAATATCACTATTTGTCATGTATATTATGTTGAAGGTCTTGGACCAAATCTCTTTGGTGTTGGATAATTTTGTGATGGAGATTTGGAAGTGGCTTTTCGTTCTAAAACATGTTATGCTCGAAATCTGGAAGGAGATGATTTGCTCACAGGCGGACGCGATTCAAATTTATATACTATCTCCATTTCAGACATGGCTGCTTCTTCACCCATTTGTCTAATGTCCAAAGCAACTTCAACAAAGTCATGGTTATGGCATCGACGACTGTCACATCTTAATTTTGGCACCATAAACGATCTTACCAAACTTGACTTGGTTGACGGTTTACCAAAGTTCAAATATGGAAAAGATCATCTTTGTTCTGCTTGTGAAAGAGGAAAAAGCAAGAAAGCTTCTCATCCACCTAAATTGATTCCAAGTGATTACTCCAAATTGGAATTACTTCATATGGATTTGTGCGGTCCAATGAGAGTAGCTTCGGTCAATGGAAAGAAGTATATTCTTGTGATAGTGGATGATTTTTCTAGATTCACGTGGGTTTATTTTCTTCGTTCGAAAGAGAAACTCCAGAGATCATCAAGAAATTCATTGCTCAAGCTCAATTGAATTACAAAGCCAAAGTTTGCAAGATTCGGACTGATAATGGCACTGAATTTAAGAATGCAACTCTCAAAGCTTATTATGAAAAGTTAGGCATTATGCAACAATTTTCAATTGCTCGTACACCTCAGCAAAATGGAGTAGTAGAACGACGTAATCGTACTTTGGTTGAGGCTGCTCGCACAATGCTTATTTTTTCGAGGTTAACTGAATTTCTATGGGCTGAAGCAGTTGCTAGAGCATGTTTTACTCAAAACCGGTTAATCATCAACACATGATACAATAAAACACCTTATGAGCTGTTACGTGGACGAAAGCCTAATGTTGAGTATTTTCATGTGTTTGGCTCATTGTGTTATCCGACAAATGACTGTGATGATCTTGGGAAAATGAAACCTAAAGCAGACATTGGGGTTTTTATTGGTTATTCGGAAACGTCAAGAGGTTTTCGAATCTATAACCGTCGCACCAAAAGGATTATAGAGACTATTCATGTCAAGTTTGATGAGCTTACAACAATGGCTTCTAAAAACGATTGTTTAGAACCTAAACTTTAACGATTTAATAATCCAAATCATCAGATGACTTAATGAATACTCCTTCAAAATAGGATTTGGATAATTTGTTCGGTCTAATGTTTGAAGATTATTTTGAGCAGAAATCTTCTAATACTACCATCAATTCCGTTGCACAACCGACTCATGATCAAGAAGAATCATATTCTACATCTTCAATCATTGTTGACACACATGAGGCTCCTCCTGTTGTCACAACATCTGACAAATAAACTTCTCCAATCTTTTTACAAGAGTCTGATAAATTTAATCAAGAAGATTCTGCTGACTTTGATGGTAATACGGAGTTTGTTTCAAATGATTCTATGAATCATGAGGAAATTGAGTCATCTATAATGAATCTTGAACCATCAAATGTGCAGAATTTCCATCAAGTACAACCCTCGACTCACATTTAGACAAAAAATCATCCTCTAGACCAAGTTATTGGTGACCCATCCAAACCTGTTATGACTCGTCAACGGCTACATACCAATTCTGAGGTTTGCATGTATGCATTAACCGTTAGCACTATTGAACCAAAGAACATCAAAGAAGCTATGGCTGATCATAGTTGGATTGAGTCCTTGCAAGATGAGTTGAATCAATTTGAAAAACTTCAAGTTTAGGAATTGGTTCCACGACCAGAAGGAAAGAATGTTATTGCTCTTAAATGGCTTTAGAAGAATAACTGTGATGCAGAAAATATTATGGTTCGGAACAAATCTCTTCTTGTGGCTAAAGGTTATAAGCAAGAAGAAGGCATTGATTTTGAGGAGTCATTTGCTCCTGTTGCTCGTCTTGAGGCTGTTCGGATGTTCATTGCTTTTGCTGCTCATATGAATATCACTCTCTTTCAAATGGATGTCAAAACGGCTTTTCTTAATGGTCCTTTGAAAGAAGAAGTTTATATTAGCCAACTTGAAGGGTTTATTGATTTTGAATTTCCAAATCACGTCTACAGGTTGAAAAAAGCTCTATACAGTCTTAAGTAAGCACCTCGTGCATGGTATGATAAACTGTCTTCTTTTCTAATTGAACACGGGTTCAATAAAGGTACAATTAACCCAACTTTGTTTACTAGATGTCACAGGGGAGACATATTACTTGTTCAAGTATATGTTGATGAAATTATTTTTGGATCAACAAATCCAGATTTTTCAAAATGATTTACAAACTTATTAAAAAACAATTTTGAAATGTCGATGATGGGTGAACTAAAGTTCTTTCTTGGACTTCAAGTTCATTAATCTCCCCGTGGCATATTCATAAGTCAGTCTCAATATGCAATAGAGTTGTTAAAGAAACATGGTCTTGATGAATGTGTCTCCATGAGCACACCTATGGCGACAGAGAGCCTGGATTCTGATTTACAAGGCACTCCTACTAATCAAATGACCTATCATCGTATGATAGGAGGGCTTATGTATCTAATAGCCAGTCGACCAGACATAGCCTTTGCTACTTTTGTATGTGCACATTATCAAGCACGACCTACGGTCAAACACCTCAAAGAGGTTAAACGGATCTTCCGGTACCTAAGACAGTCCTATAACATGGGACTATGGTATCTGAAGGATTCTGGTTTTGAACTAATTACCTATTCAGATGCGGACCATACATGTTATAAAGATGATTGTAAAAGCACATCAGGAGGATTGCAATTTTTAGGTGGAAAGCTCATGAGTTAGAGTTCAAAGAAACAAGATTGTACTGCGATGTCTACTGCAGAAGCTGAATATGTTTCATTGTCTGCATGCTGTGCTCAAGTGATATGGATGCGTACTCAACTGCTTGACTATGGATTTAAATACAATCGGATTCCGATGTATTGTGATTCCAAGAGTGCCATTGCTATTTCATGCAATCCAGTCCAACATTCTAAGACAAAGCACATTGACATCCGGTATCATTTTATTAAAGAACACGTTGAGAGGGGTACTGTGGAAATTTACTTTGTCGGAACAGAATACCAACTAGCGGATCTATTTACTAAGGCGCTTCCAAAAGAACGCTTTGAGTATCTAGTTCATCGCATTGGTATGAGATGTATGACTCCAACTCAGTTGGAAAGTCTGACAAAGTTATCTTCGTGAAAAGATCATACATCACAATCATGTACATAAATATTTCAAAAACAAAAGAAAAAATTGAAAAATTAAAAAAAATAAAAAAAAATAAAATAATTTTTTAAAGAATTACAATCTTTTGTTTCATGATTCCAAGTTTCTTATTAAAACCTTTTACATTGCAAAATACGGAATCATGATCCAAGGGGGAGTTCTTACAATTTTCATTCACAAACATCTTTTTGATAATAAACTCTCATGATGACTAAATTTGGAAATGTTATATTTTTGAGGGGGAGTTTTAGTTGAAAAAGTAACAATTTTTCATTTTTGGACTATGAATTTTACATAATTGTTATTTCAAGGGGGAGTGTTTGAAAAGATTCATTGTTTAAGGGGGAGTTTGTGTAAATTCACAAACAAAAAAATTGGAAATGGCAAAGAAACAAGTTTTCATGAATTCTATGCTATGGATCATATATGTCTATTCGTAATTGTTTAAGTGGACTAAGTCATGTTCGGTTTCGACCGTTTTCTGCATTGAACAGAATGAGGAGTGAGTGACTTAGTGTCCATTCAATTATTGAATTAGATGTGTTTGTATTCATGGTTTAGGCTTCATAATCAAATGTGAAAGAATCAAAGTTTTTATAACTTGAATATGTTAATTTCAAATCTCAATTGTTTAAGTGGACTAAGTCATGTCCGGCTACGGCCGTTTTCTGCAATGAACAGAATGAGGAGTGAGTGACTTAGTGTCCATTCAGTTGTGGGTTTGTGATTACATTATTCAATATTATCAACATCATGAAAAGTTTTGTCACATGATTTTTGAAAAAGTTCTCAAAATCTGTTATTGTGTCAAAATGATACTCTTTCTTAAAACAATTTTAAGAAGTTGAAGGATTTCTCTTGAATTTTTCATAACTGTGTCTTGATTCAAATCAAAAGAGAAATCTTCATCCTTCTTGAGAGAGTATCATGTCACAAAGAATTTCTGGTGAGGATATTCTAAAAACAGAAAGAGAGAGCTAAATCCATACGCGAAAAAGCAAATCAAAAGTGTGTTCGAAAAAGAAATGCCAGAACACACAAAAATGGTAAATTATGCCAGAACACACAAAAATGGTAAATAAAAAGAATAATTTGAATAAAGCGTATGACATGTGCTAGAAAAAGCAAGAACGAGCACATGAGGAAAAAACTGATCAAAAATATGTTCAAAAAGAATTTCCAGAACATATAAAAACAGACAGAGAGGAAAAAGACAAAAATGTCTTAAGAATTATTTGTTTTCTAACACCTCAATTGTATTCATTCAGTTATCATCATGGCACAACAACAACATGCAGGTGATGTTCATCCAGATGAACTGTGTCCTCCAAATAAGCGATATGACCTTATGGATGCAAACAAGAAGGTTGAGTTGGAGCATGTGCAATGTCCATCAGAGAGCAAGATTCTGATGACTATTATTAAGAATCATCCGTTACGATTCAGCATTGCAGCATCAGCATCTGTACCTTGGATTTATATTGCACAGTTCTGGCATACATTGAAAGAAGACGGATCAAAGCATCGACTCAAGTTCTTGCTGGATAGAAAAGAGCTTACACTTACTCTGGATGATTTCAGAATAATCTTTCATCTTTCACAAGCAAATGATAACAATCATGCTTCATTTATGCCACCACCATCAGTCTCTGATATGGTTCCATTTTACAAACAAGTGTTGGGATTTACAATGGAACTCAAGACTGTTTCTAATTTCAAGATATCTGGTCTTCTACAGCCTTGGCAGACGTTATGAAAGATATTCTCCAAGTGCTTGTCTACACGTGTTACGGGATAGGACCAACCGCCATTGCAGATAATGCAAATGTTATATTGCTTTGTCAATAACGTTCATGTGGATTATGCGGAGTTAATGTGGGAAGGCATTTACTATTCACTTCATCATCCTGCCACTTCGATCCCATACCCATAATTTATGAAGATCATCATCAATCATTATATGACTATTTTTCCTGACATTTCAAGACGTGCTCGAGATGCTTATCACAATCTTCAAGATGATGATATTATAAAGAATATCTTCAATTTAGGAAGAAACAAGAACAAGGTTGAGATGCAGATACCAGCATCGATGATTACAGATGAGATGAAGCTTACAGAGCATTATAAGATATATGCAGAGTTGTTTGGGCTAGATGTTCCTCTAACTCAGTCACAGCCGACTGAGTCTACCCAGGGAACACATAGGACACCTAGCGCCCCTAGGTCACCTAACCCTGCTACAGAGACAGCTGAGTCAAGTGTTCCAAAATGATCAACTATGATCCATTTTCGATTACCATCAAGGCAATTTCTGCACGATAACACACTGTTCAGTGCCAACAGTAGAAAAAGCTGATGAGATGATTTTATAAGACATGATTCAAGTAAGTCTTACTGAGCACAAGAGTTGTGAAGAACAAGAAGCAAGAGAAAATGTGGCATTGGTATATGAGCACTTGGCAGTTGAGGAGATTAAGAAGCTTGTTGAAGATCCTGAGAATGTTGATGATAGTTCACCCCCTAGGCATGATGACACATCTATTCCCGGTACTAGGTTAGAGCCCAGGAGTGATAAGGAAAGTCCGAAGGTGAAGATTGTTCAGGAAAAGGAGGAAGAGACAACAAAGGAAACGGAGGTAGAACCAGATAAAGATACTCCAATGGTAGATGTTACCAATATTGTTATACCTGTAAATGTTGATGATGAAGAAGATGAAATAACTGATGAAGTGTTTAAATTAAGGAGAAGGGTGAAAGGGAAGAATGTAGAGGATACTAGAATTTTACCAATTCCCTCACCAACTAGATCACCTAGGAATCTCTCTAATCTCGTATCTTTAGATACCGAGAAACTTCAGGAATTGACGGTTACTCATCCTACACCATCATCAGGTTCATCTGCACCAAAGTTAACAAAAACCAATCATCTTCTATCATTGATCAAGGCAAAACCCAATCGATTCAAAAGATATAAGAGTTTCTTTCATGAATACTAGGGATATGGTTACTTATTTGCACATATCAAGAATAGGTCATGCCCGGACCTCAGTGACTCAACCAATCAATGATAATCTTACATGATGTTCTGATGGAAAACGCTACCTCGTGGTGAAGAGAAAGTAAAGGAGGCAAGTAGAAGGAATTTCCTGCGAACGTACGAGATCAAGTTCCTGTGTATCTTGCAAAAGGGTGATTTGGAAAGGAAACACGACTAAGAAGAGACCATAAAGATTAATCTCAAAGCTATCTTGCAAGGAACGTGGGGGTAGGCAGGCACAGATTATATCACAGATTCAAAATGAAATTGCCAATTGCTATTCTTATTTAGTTGATGAATCTGTACGCAGTTATATGGTCAGGGTCATATTCTTCTGTTCATCGCACAAGTTAATCATCCTCTGTTCCAGAATAACACATCTCAATTGTAGCCTTGCTATGAAGGCTGATCCTCTATTACAACAACAAGATATAGCAATCTGGTTGGCTCTCCAAATGAAGTTTGAGAAGACTCAGGTACCATAAACTGCTTGTAGATCTTCTGCCGTTCGCACAAGAGATCAAGACGATCCTCATGATGATGCTCATCCTGAGGGGGAGAATAGTGCAAAAAGGCAGAAGACTATCAGAGTATAAAGCATATGTATCTGGAGAGGTCATCGTCTGGGACAAGTTAATGTAGAGGAACCGGGTCTTTATCTTTTAGGTAATCAAGAACAAGATGACAAATTTTGATGTTGGACTGCATTCTTATGCTTCTAGATGATGGATGAGATTCCAACTAAAGCAAGTAACTCAGACATCATGGAAGAGATATCTTTGACAATTGATGAAGCTAAGTTGAAGAAGATGGCGGGTGAGATGCTAAGATAAAGATGTACTTTAGGAGATGAACATCAGTATCACATTGATCAGATGAAGAATTTCTTACAAAGTGACATTGTTTGGGAAAGCCGAAAGGAAATTATTGTCTCTCCACATCCACGAAAGATTACACCATTAGTTAAAAGCTATCAAAGAGATCATGAAGCTTCAGCACTATCTTGATCACATCAAGGACCTTTTTGTACTTGAGAAGGAAATTCAGGTCCTGAGAAGATCATTTTGTCACTTCATAAATTTCCAGCAATTGTCTTCAATGATGATGATATTGAAGAACGGACTTCCAGATAGGTTAATAAGTGTATAAAGAAGTTTAATCCTTATGCAAGATATGTGTTGAAAAACTGGAAGGAATCCTCATGCTAAGATCTCTCTACATAAGGAGACAGATGAACCTGAGGGGACTAAAGGAGGAGGATCTAATTCAAAACTCTAAGATCATTCAAGTCATCTGACATACTGGGAATTTGGGGGGTTTTTCGAGACAAAAGTTTATCACAGAGATTGTGGCAAGAAGAGCTAATGATTGCATAGTGTCAATAACTGAGCCAGATTACAGATATCTCAATAAGAATGACATTGAAGAATGTATCTGATGAGTCGTGAAGATACAAGGTTACTGATTATGTAATACATGATTGCTATGGTCTCAATCAGTGTTCATCAGGAGTTCAATGATATGGGAAAGAGTGCACGATTTTCAATTGGAACGAAGCTATCAACAAAGATTAATCTCACTAACCAACAATTCATCCCAGGAATGGTAAGAATATGATGAGTTTTCTATTATCTATGAGCCCGTACATGGAATCATTTACAAGAATAGCAAGAAAGAGAAAAGGGTGATGAGACATTCAGAGATACATAAGTTTTGTGATGCAACACTGAGAAGAACGCTTGAAGGACTAAAGAGTTATTATAATGATGTCAAGTATGGCTATGTGCCCAAAAGATCTCAAAATGATGACGTGAGTTTCTTAAGTTGTTTGGAGAAGAGATTGAAGTTCGATTGAATTATCGAGATCAAATGAGAAGATGGGAGATGTACGTGAATGGAAGACCACTTGGACCAAGGAGGGAACGCCCAGAATAATCGACCCTTAGGGGGAGATTGTTAGGTTTATGAAAAGTGTCGATTATGTGGTTTTATTATATTTTGTTATTAGACTTTATTTTGTTTAGTTTAATATAGCTTGTAATAAGGTTTATTATGCTTTAAGTAAGAAATAGCATAATAACCAAAGTCTAGGGACTAGTATTGACAAGTTAGGAAAATAAGGAAGGGAAACCTCCCTCCCATTGCCTATAAATAGCCCTCTAATCTTCATTAGAGGGTGATGCCCTTGTGATTAACTCTCATTTTTTCCTCTATAATAAGATTTGAATTTTCCCTTTACTTGCTCTCATTCTCTCTAATCTTACATGTTGATATGATTGATTCACGATTCATGTGACCTATCAGTTCTGATTCCATTAGATAGTTGGACAAGTGGACTACTAGTGTATAAATTGCCATTAGGCGGTAAGTGGGTAAAGTCTCTATGAGCTAGGGTTTAACAAGATCACCATTCCTTTTAATCCCTAAGATAGATTATAATCAGCAAATAAGGATGCTTTATGTGGATGCTTTAATTGTGACAGAATTAATGTGTCTAGGTCTTAGGATGATGTAACGCCTATGTCTTAATATGCCACCTCGAGAGAAGAAATCATTGCACTTAATAAACAAACCAACTTTCTAATCAGATTAATAATGGTTAATAGAGTTTTCTTATATAAGGTTCGACCGCTCTTTTATCTTTTGTTAATTAGCTTGCGTGGGTAAAAGTGCCTTGAATTGATTGTAGTCATCAACCAAACCGTGCCAGTCTCTCAGGCTGAAAACCCCCTTTTCTCGTTAGAATTAGGATTTAGACTGGCATAGGTTTAACATAGGTTTAGAATAGAATAGAATTAACATAGATTAGATAACCAAGATATTAATTAAATTGATAGATTTAACCTCGCTTTAAGTGTTCGACACCCTACTTACCATGAAACTACTACCGATCGGGTACACTGCCCGTTAAAGTGTTGTTTTTGGTTTAGTCGGCAAAATATAAATTTAAAACTTGAATCATAAAAATATACACCACACAACGACGCATCAAGTTTTTGGTGCCGTTGCCGGGGAGTGAAAATTAATCTTGATTATCTTGATATTTTAGTTTTTAACATTAGATTAGATCTAAGCCTTAGGAGTAGTGTAGTTTAGAGTAATTTGTGTTCTTGTTTATTTATTGTGTTTGTGTGATACGACGTCTTCAGTCCTCTGAATACGACGTATTGGTTATTTAACTGCCTTTCTAGTAAGTTTATTTTAGGATGGATGATCCTAACATGACTATGGAAGAATATATCAATCTTGAAGAAGAAAAAGCTCGTAGGTGTGGTCAGGTGTTTAGCTGGGAAACTGCTACATATGGGAAGATCAGGGTTGATGACGATCTTCACGACCTCAGATCTGTGGAAGCTGAATTCCTAGTTATAGTCATTGACGATACCTTTGCACCTCAGGATGCACTTCTGTGCAAATCTCAAGTAAGTACTTTTGTCAACGATGAGATCGACTTTAGAATATCATTTGACGAATCTGACGATGAGGATTACGCAATAATTTGTAACAAAAACTTATTTTCTTATAAAATGATTTCTGTCAAGTTATTGAGCGAAAGGCATTTATTTCGAATTTCACCTCCTGTCACTTCGATCCCATACCCACGTTTTACGAAGTTCCATCATAAGTATTTATATGACTATCTTTTACTGACATTTCATGTGTACTCGAGATGCTATAATCACAATCTTCAAGATGATGATATTATGAAGATATATCTTCAATTCAGGAAGAAAAAAGTAAACAGGTTGGGATGCGGATACAGCATGGGGATATTTGGGATCACAGATGAGGATGAGCGTACGGGCATTATATGTTGTATGCAGAAGGTGTTTGGGATAGATGTTCCTCTGACTCAGTCTTAGACCGACGAGTATACCTAGGAAACGCATTTGGGCACCTAGGGCCCCTAGGTCACCTAACCTGCCTACGGAGACAGCTGAGTCAGAGGTGTTCCAAAACGATTAAATGTGATACGTTTTCGATTACCATTAGGCAATATGCATGAATAACACACCTGTTCCAGTTGCTATTAGCATCAAAAGCTGATGAGATGATTCTTCCAGAATAAAATGATTAAATAAGTTTGCTTAGCACATGAGTCGTGAAGAACAAGAAGCAAAGTGAAAATGTTGGCAACTGGTATACGAGCCACTTGGCAGCCGGAGGATATTGAAGAAGCTTGTTGAAGATCCTTGAGAATGTTAATGATAGTTCAACACCTTAATGCATATGACTCATCTATTCTCTGGCACTAGGTTAGAGCAGAGTAATAAGTGATAGTCCGTGAGGGGAGATTGTTCAGGAAAGCGAGGATGATACTTCAAAGGACACGGAGGTGGAACCAGATAAGATACTCATATGGTAGTTGTTACAATTTTGTTCACCTGTAAATGTGTTGATGAAGACGATGAAATAAACTGATGAAATATCTTATTTAGTGTTTTGAATTAAGGAGAAGGGTGAAAGGGAGTATTTAGAGGAGACTAGGATTTTTCACCAATTCCCTCACCTATAGGAAATCACATAAGGAATCTGTCCTTTCTCTCGTATTATTTCGATACGAGGAAACTCAGGAATTGAGGTTTTCATCCTACACCACTCTTCAGGTCATTGAACCATAGTTAACATAAACAATCGTCTTCATCTTTGATCAAGGCAAAAACCCAATCGATTCTCAAAGGATAACAAGAGTTTCTTTCATGAATTACTGGGACGATATGGTTACTTATTTTGACACATCTCAGGATAAAGGTTCATGTCACGGACATCAACATGTTCACACTTGCTAATAATCTTCATTGATGTCATTGATGGAAACGCTTTACATTCGTTGGTGGAAAGAGGAAAGTAACAGAGCAAGTTAAGAAAGTAAAGTTCTTGCGCAAGTTCGGTGATCAGTTCCTGTGTATCTTGCGGAAGGTTAGATTCTGTAAGGAAAACGACTCTATAAAAGGAAGAGACGGTAAGATTAATCTCTAAAGCTATCTTGCAAGAACATGGGCGTATGCAGGCACATATATCATCACAGATTCAAAATGCAATTGACAATGCTATTCCTTCTTTAGTTGATGCATCTGTACGCAGTTATATGTCGGGTCATATTCTTCATGTTCATCCGGCAAAGTTCAATCATCCTCTGTTCCAGAACTCAACAACATCAATTCATACTTTCTATAAAAGGGCTGATACCTCTGTTTACAAAACAAGACATAGCAATTAGTCTGGCTCTCTAAATGAAGTTTGAGAGACTTAGGTACCACAAACTGCTTGTAGATCTTTGCCGTTCGCACTAAGAGATCAGGCACGATCTCATTGATGATTGACCATCCCGAGGGGGACGAAAATAGTGCCAAAAAGGTAGAAGACATCGGAGTAAGAAGTATGATAGCATATGTATTGGAGAGTCATCGTTTGGATAAGTTAATGTAGAGAGACAAATGGTCCTTCTAATTAAGGTAATCTAAGGAACAAGATGATTGTTTTTCGATTTCTAGACTGATTATTATATGCTTCAGTGATGGATGTGATTCCATCTAAGCAAGATAACACAAGACATCATGAAGAGATATCGTGATAATTAATGAAGCTAGTTGAAGAAAGATGGCGGATGAGGATGCTAAAGACAATAGCTGTAACTGTCAGGAGATGAACATACAGTATCACATTGATCAGATGAAGAATTCTTGCAAAGTGGACATTGTTTGGGGAAAAGCAGGAAAGGAAATTACTTGTCTATCCGCATCCACGAAAGATCACAACATTAGTTCAAAGATGGTACAAAGAGATCCTGAAGCTATAGCACTTCTCTTGATCATTAAAGACCTTTTGTACTTGAAGAAAGGAAAAATTCAGGTCCTGGAAAGATCGTTTTGTAACTTATCTAATTTTACAGCATTTTCTTTAATGATGATGATATTGAAGAACGAACTTCCAGATGGGTTAATAAGTGTTAATAAAGAAGTTTATCCTTATGCTAGTTATGGTTGTTGAAAACTTAGAAGAATCCTCATGCGAAAGAATTTCTACATAAGGATGACAGAAAGAACCTGGAAGACGAAGGAAGAGATCTATTCAAACTATAAGATCGTTCAAGTCACAAGACATACTGGGGATTGGGTCATGAACATTAGATGTTTATCACAGAAGGATTGTGGCAAGAAGAGCTATTGATTGCATTAGGTGTTCTTAAACGAGCAGATTAAAAGAACTAATAAGAATGTCATTGAGACATGTATCTGTTGATCGTGAACTAACAACGTTACCTGATTAGGCTAATAAGGATTGCTTATTGGGCCGTTTTTTTTATCAGTGGTCATTAAGAGTTCAGTGATGATGGGAAAGATGTGATGATTTTCAACTTGGAATCGAAAGCTCCAAAGAAAGCCTAGATCAACAGAAGATTAAATCTGTAATTAACCAAACAATTACTATTCCCCCCCCCCCCCCCCCCCCCCCCCCCCCCCCCCCACCCCCCCCCAACCCCCCCCCCCCCCCCCCCCCCCCGAATTGAAGATATGATGTGTTTTATATTATCTATGAGCCCGTCATGGAATCATTTGCACTATTAGCAAGAACGAGAAAAGGGTGATTGAGACTTGCAGAGATACATATGTTTTGTGATGCCAACAAGGAGAAGAACGCTGAAGGACTAAAAAAGTTATTATAATGATGTCAAGTATGGCTTATGTGAAATAAGAACTCACAAATGTATGAAGTTGAGTTTCTTAAGTTGTTTAAAGAAAGAGTTTTGAAGGTCGATTGAATTATCGAGATCAAATTGAGATGATGGGAGATGTCGTGAAAGGGAAAGACCACTTGGACCAAGGAGGGAATGCCAGAATAATCGACCCTGTAGGGGGGAGACTTGTTAGCGTTTTGGTAATAGTGTCGATTATGTTGGTTTTTTTATATTATGTTATTTAGGAATTTAATTTTGTTTTCTTTAGTTTAATATAGCTTGTAATAAGGTTTATTATTCTTTAAGTAATAAATAGCTAATAACCAAAGTCTAGGGACTTTAGTATGTACAAGTTAGGAAATAAGGAGGGAAGCTCCCTCCCATTGCTATTAATAGCCACTCTAATCTTCATTAGTGGGTGATGCCCTTGTAATTAACACTTATTTTCCCTCCATATTAAGATTTGAATTTTCCCTTTACTTGCCCTCATTCTCTCTAATCTTACATGTTGATATGATTGATTCAAGATTCATGTGACCTATCAGGGTGTTTGTCTATCTCGTGTATCAAACATAAGTTAAATGCTACAATGGATAAACCATTTATCTTTCATGCCTCTCTTGTCTATCTCCTGTATCTCACATTTCCATTTTTATCTTCTGTTATCAACCTGATTCTCACCCAACCTTGCAAGATTCATCCATATTCTGAACGTTTTTTTTGGGTCATTTTGAAAATGGGTACCAAGATCTATACTTTCACGCGTGAAGATGCTTTTACTAAACCTTTCACAGGTTAAGAAAAATACCTCCTATATTTTCACGCTTGAAGATGCTTTTACTAAATTTTCACGGGTGAAGAAAAATATCTCCTATATTTTCACATGTGAAGAAAAATATCTCTTATATTTTCCAGGTGAAGAAAAATTATCTCCTTATATTTTCACATGTGAAGAAAAATATCTCCTATATTTTCACATGTGAAGAAAAATATCTCCTATTTTTCAACGGTGGATGTGAAGAAAATATATTATTATATTTTCCCCCGTCGCGATCATGCTTTTACTAAACTTTCCACGCACGATTGCATGAAGATACTCTTAATAAACTTAATATATGATATATTCTACTTTGGGCAAACTAATTAAGTCGCTTATAACAATCAAGACCTAATTCGTAATCTATACTTTCACATTTGACATATTTACAATTTGAACAATGATAATAACTCTAAATGCATAATAAGTCACAATTTTACAATTAAATCATATCAAAAATACAACAAATAACAGTTACCTGTGTAATTTGACTTAAAAACTCATCTTCTTCATTAATTGGGGGGTTTCATTTTTGGTGATGGTGGTTAACGGTGGCGATCGGTGGAGATGGTGGTTAAAGGTGGAGATGGGTGGTGATGGCAGTTAATCTGTGGTGATTGGTGGTTAACCGGGTGGTGATCAGTGGTGATGGAACATATATGTGTTTGTCTTGGTTTGTGTGGGGGGTGGCAGTGGGGGTTGCGTGGTTTGGTGGTTTGCGGTGGCTCGATTGTGGGGGGGTGGGTGGTTGTTTGTTGGTTGTTAGGTTGGGGGGTTGTGTTTGTTTTGTGGGTTTGGTGGTGGTTGGTGGTTGGTGGTTGGGTGGGTTGGTGGGTGTTGTTTTTTAAAGTGTTGTTTTGGTTTTTTTTTTGGTTGTGTGTTGTTGTTAGTTTGTGTTTTGGTTTGTGTTTGGGTTGGTTTGGGGGTGGTGGTTGTGTTAGTTTATGTTTGGTTTTGTGGTTGTTGTATTTTATGTTGTTTTGGTTTTAGGGTTTTATGTTTGTTTGTGGGGTTGGGTTTATGTTTTGTTGTTTTTTTTTTGTTTGGTTTTTTTGTCGTTTGTTTCTGGGTGGGTTTTTTTTTTTAAGGTGGTTAAAGTTGGGTTTGTTTTTGTTTTTTTTTTGTTTCTTGTTTTTTTGTTTGTTTGGGTTGTGTTTTTTGTTGGTAGTGGGTTTTTTTTGGTTTTGTTTGTTTGGGGTGTCCGGGCCGTTTTGGGGTGTTGGGTTATTGGGTTGTTTATTTTTTGTTGTTATGAAATTTGTGGGTTGAGGGGTTTGTTTTCGGTGTTTATTCTTTTTTTTTTTTTTTGGTTGTGTGGGTTGGTTTGTTTGGTGTTTTGGGGGTTGGGGTTCGTGTGTTTGTTATTTGGGGTGGGGCGTTTTTTAGGGTTTTTGTGTCTGTTTTAAGTGTTTTGTGTGGTTGTTGTGTTTTGTTGGGTTGTGGGGGGGGTTGGTTTGGGTTGTGGTTTTTTATTAATAAAAATATAACAAATTTTTAACCAAATCATATTGTTTTGTCGTTTGTGGGGGGGTGTTGGTCGGTTTTTGGGATTGGTGTTTTGAGTAGGTTTTTAATGAAAGGGGTTTTTGGTTTTGTTTTGTTTGGGGTTGGTTTTTTTGTTTTGTTCTGGGTGTGGTTTTGGGTGGTTATAGTTGTTTTGTTTGTTGTTTATGGTTTTTGTGTGTTGGTTTGGTTGTGAGGTTATTTGGGTGTTGGGGTTGTTGGGCGGGTGTTTACTTTTTTGGGGGGTTGGTTTGGTGGGTTTGGTGGTTTAGGTGTTTTTTGGGGAGTCAGGTTTTAAGAAGGTTGTTTTTGTGGGTTTGGTTTGTTTTGTTAGTTTTGGTTTAGTGGTTGGTTTGGGTTTATGTGTTTGTGTTTGTTTTTTGTTTTAGGTGTTGATGGGTTATGGGTAGTTTTGTTTGTTTTTGTTTTTATTTTGTTAGTGTTTTTAGTTTTGGGTTTATTTTTGTGTTGTGGGGGTTTTGGTTGTTTTAGGTGTTTGGGGGTTTTTGTTTGGTTGGTTTTGGTTTTTTTTGTTTATGTTTGGTATTGGGGTTTGGGTTTTTTGTTTGGGTTGTTTTAGAGTTTTTTGGGGGATTTTTCGTTTTTACTCTTATTTTATAATTTGTTTTTTTTTTTTTAAATTGTTTATGGTGGGTTGGTGGGGGTTGTTTTGGTGTTTTCGTTGGTTTTTGTGGGGTGTGGGGGTTGTTGTGGGGTTTTTTTTTTAAAAATAATAATTTTTATGTTTTGTATTTGTTTTGGTTTTGTTTTTTCATGGTGGGGTCGTTTTTTTTTTTGTGGTGTTTTAAATATAAAACATCAAATTAGGACAGGGTTCATACATGAGTTTGAGCAGCCACAGCATTTGTTTTTGTTGTTTGTGTTTCTGTTGTGAAAAACTTAAGGAGAGAGAATAGAGCAAATGATGGTTTTCAATGCGAACCCTAGGATTTTTGAGTAGTGTGAAATACCTAAAAGCCCCCTCTACTTTTTCTTAATGTAAATTTGTGTAAATTGTATCTAATCTATGATCATTAGATTAAAAAAGGAGGAGCTACATGGAGGGTTAGGGATCCCTGCTTTTCTTCTCACGGGAAAATTATCCTTCTTAACATGAATCGCTTTTTTGTCTATACATATATATATATATATATTTTATATATTATATATATATTATATATATAGATTATTATATATATATATATGTGTGTGCTGTGAGTGTGTGTGTGTGTATGTATATATATTATTTTATACATATATATTACATACATACATATATCGTATATTATATATATATATTATATATATATATATATATATATGTATATATATAATATCGGATATATGTGTATGTTATATATTTATGATATTATTATATATATATATATATATTTTATATTATCATATTATATATATATATATATATATATATATATATATATATATAAGTATATATATATATATATATTTTATATAAGTATATATTTATATTATATACTATATGTCATATTCACATTATATATAAGAGGATGTATGTCACATCATAATATCACTAATCATCCTATAAAGCCATGTCATCACGAATGCTATGTCATACAATTTTCAAAGTTCTATATTTTTTTTAATTTAAGTCCATGGCAAGATTCGAGTCCTGGGTCTGTCTGTTAATTCACAAACAAGCACCTCAACCAATGGAGCAAATAAGAAGTTGTGATAGACAATTAAAAAACAAATATGTCATGCTTAAAAAAATTCTTTTTTAAGATAAATTTGGAAATTATTTAGATGATTGGAAATTATTTAGAAAATATTTGAATCCAAAAAAACATAGCAATCTTTTCTTTGGTAAATTTGAAAATTATTTAGATCGCAATATTTTCTTTAGAGATAATTACAAGTTTGAATATTTTAACCTAATTTTTTGTTCTTATTATGGCAACTCATAGCCTGTAGGTGTATAATTTGTTTTCTTCATTTTAAACGTAACTTTCATTGACGTCCATTCCATCTAAAATTTGGAACTAAAATATTCTTTTAACGAATTATATCATATTTAGGGTTTTAATGGTGAAGCGAGATAACAAGCTAAGATTACAGGTAATGGATTATACTCTTCATCATTCACATATATTGTTATGCTTATTTTTTATTAATTATGGATTCAAATCACTACTAGTATTTTTCTTTAGGTTTGTAAACAGGTTAGCCAGACTTATTTTTGTTTAATGAAGTAAGGTCTTCGCAAATTAAGGTAAAGTCAGCCCATGTATGTATCTTCTTATTCAAACCTTAACGTTGAAATTGTGGTTTTAATTTTTTTTGGTTGTTAGGACCTAAGATATCATTTCCACATAAGAAACAAAGAAGGAAAAATGGAAGAATTGTAGAGAGAGAAACTTAGAGAGAGAAAGTAGAGAGAAAAAGAGATGTTGGATTATCCAAGTGTGTGAAAGATACAAATGAACAATCAACCCTTCTCCATTATGGAGAAGGGGTATTTATACTACGTAGCTAATACTTGGACGCCTAGGATTGTAACATGGGCCGGGATCGGGTTTTGGTTGGGCGTAAACCCGATACACGTACAATATTAGATTGACCAACGAGCCCGATACTCGTAACTTAGCCTATTACAACATATATTTAATAAAGTCCGTGCTTTCGTGTCCAGAGATTGAGCTTCTATTTCTGACTTAATATATTGAGGTTAAGAATCTCCCCCGAAGCTTGGTTTCTGATAGATTCCGAGCTTCCATGTTAGACTTGACATTTTGAGGCTGACAATCTCCCCCAATGTGATGTCTTTGAATCATGCTTCCTTGGTCTTGTTGAGATTGCTTTATCGTTGAGTTCTTGAGTCTTTGTCTTTGTCTTGGTCTTTATCGTTGTTGTAGGCTTGTTCCATCATGCTTTGTGATCTTTGTCTTTTTGTTCCGAGATCTTTAAATCTTTTCCTTGTTTGTATTTAACGTCTTTGCCATCTTGCGATCTTGTGTCTTGACCAACATGCTCATACTTCGCATCATCTTGATAGCTTATAAACTCCTCTTCTTCATCAAGGCTAACAATCTCCCAAAGAATGCTTCTTAGGCTAACAATCTCCCCAAAGAATACTTCTCTGTTTGACTTTGAAGATCTTTTATATCAGAGTTCGGAAGTCTTTGTCTTTAATACTTAAGCTTTCATGATTCTTGAATCTTGATGTCAAATGTATGTCTTTAAAGCTTGAATATGAGCATGTGCTAATGAATTCGACTCTGCTGGAATGAGGTTGTAACACCGTCGTCAGTACCTGCATTTTCATGTTAGTGATAAACAGATACGGACGAATATGGCTTATGTTAATACAAATAATGTCTAAAAACGTTATTTATATTTTTCGACCTCTCAATGTTTTGATAATAACAAAATGTGAAAACGTTTACGATAAAATTAAATGTTTATAAATTACTAATCATTAAATTCTATTTCTAAGATTATAAAAATATAAAAATAAAATATTTATTCATTAAAAAATGTTTTATTAAAAACATAAAATTTGAAATTCAAAATTTCCCCCCAAAATAGAAGCTTCTATAACAGATACAACCTTCACCACAAAACACAAAAAGGGGAGCGGAGTCTAGTGGCGACCCCCTTTTGGGCCTGGCGGCCCCCTTATATATAAGGGACCGCCACCAACAACGGTCATTTTTTTGTACCCTATAAATACTGGGCCACCTCATCTGAAAAATACAACCTCTTGCCAT
>BQNB010067180.1:0-34291 GCA_026074375.1 Tanacetum coccineum | reverse complement strand
GGACTTTGGCCTTGATTTTGCACAGTCTTTTCCATTCCATGCTCAGTTTTGTCATTTTGGCTTGGTTTTCTGTCTTTTTGATGATATCCACTTCCTGCACAATACAAATGCAAAACAAACATATATTTGGCAATTTTTGTCTGTTTTTGGTCATTTAAGCTCGTTTTTAGAGGTAAAAGATATGTGTAATTAAGCACTTATCACACATCAACTTAGGAGGCAAACTGTGGTTTTGAAAATTTTGGTCGTTCAGATCTAAACGCAGTCGGTTGTCTAACAACTGATTGGTTTCTAAGTGGTTGTAAAACTAGGTTACCCAAGATTGATGGTTTTGCAAACATAGTATTCTTACTATTTCCTTTTAACTTTCTTAATTTGTTTTTTAATGTTGCATTCGCAAAAACCTTTTCCTGAATCTAAGCCTTTAAATCAGCATTTTCAACAGTCTTACTATTTACTTGAGCAATCAGTGAGTCATTATGGTCTTTCGTCTGAGTTCTTGTCTTTTTGATAGAATCATAAAGTACTTTGTAAGTCTGTTTTAAATGCTCATTTTCCTTATTTAACTTCTCATTTTCTACAAGTAATTTAGCCACACTACTTTCAAGTTCAATGTTTATTGTTTCCAAAACATCAATTTCCTGTTTAACCTTGGCTTCATTACTTTTCTCATGCACATTTTTAATTTGTTTCTTCAAGTTGTTGATCATTGAGTTTTTGGCTTATAGCTAAGCTTTCAATTCGTTTATCTCAAAAAATTCACGAAATTCAGGAGAATCCTGATTCTTACATGGTTTATTACTTTGAAAACTTTCTTCCTTTTGTTGTATTAAAATTTCAAGTGAAATACAATGCTTTTCAAGTTGTAAAAATTTGTTTGAAAGTTCATTATAAACTTCTTTTTCAACCATATCTTTCGTTTTGAAAAACTCAGCATTAAGCAAAGTACTTTTTACTTGATATTGTTCAGCATCATGGTCAATCTCTCCTCCCCTATGACTCATATTTGTTGAATCAGGAGTGGTATTACTATCAATCTTTTTCAACAGATATGTGTCATAAATGGGTTCAGATTTCTCAGTATGTTGTTGTTCATTAGCAAGGACATTATGTTGAGCAGTTAATTGTACCTCAGCAAATGGCATTTGGTCATTTACTGGTCTGATATCTGCATCCACAACATGTGTGAGATAATTCCCTGAACTGCTGCTTGTATCCGCTCATCTGACTTTGTCCCACTGCATTCTGTAACACATAACGCTAAGCATCCAATGCTCTTTCTCGTAAAAACTAATCTCTCTCCTGAATGTATCTGTCTTTCCTTAATCCTTCAGCATATTGTCCTTATGATGTGTCTTTCAGCAACAAGACTTCTTAAACATTAGCCATGTGAGGTAGTAGTGTTTCTCTAAACTGTTTAACTTAGATTCTAGTGTATTCAGCAAAAAGCTTCTCTGTCATTTCACTGTCATAATCCAAGAAGTGCTGCCAATCGATGAAGGTCTAAAACTGATTGTTGAGCACCCAAAATGCAGCCATGGATCTATCTTCTTGGAATTTATCTTTGTCAAGCTACCTTTGTAATTGATCCAAGTTAAGGGACAATCGTACTTGTGAAAGTATCATTATCTTGACCAAAGAGTGTCAATGGATGCAAGTTGGTACTCTCCTGGATTTTGATTCATCGTATGAAAGAACCTAAAGAAATGAATGAAGTAGCCGAAAAGATGTCATGCAACTTTCCTTTGCATTTTCTTGCATTAGTTGCAACTGATGCAATTCTCTCTCTTGAATGTCATCAGAAGCTTTAGACATGATTGATTGATTGTGTTATGATAATCATTGGATCGGTACAATGATTGGTGATTGTATGTTAAAAGTGATGATTGTTTGTTAGATTAGGTGATTTTGTTGTTTATTTTATGATTTGGTTTGGTTGGTATGTGTTTCGTAATGATGATTATATGTATTTGGCAATATATCAAGTGAAGAATCGTAGTCAATATCTCAGTGAGAAGCTTCGACAAATCTCAGTGATGAGCTTAGGACAAAATCTCAGTGAAGAAGCTTAGAAAATCTAATAAGACAAAAAGCATAGACAAATCTCAATAGACCAAACGCAGAGTCAAATCTCAAGAGACAAAAGCAGGAGACAAAACGCAAGAGGACAAAACGCAAGTGACAAACGCAAGAGACAAAACGCTAGGAGACAAATGCAAGAGACAAACGCAACCAAGAAATGAAATGGACAGAGTCTCCCCTAGGCAAAACGCAAGATAGGTCTTCAACTAGGCAAAACTCAAAGGCAAAACGCAGCACCAAAACGCAGGAAGCAAAACGCAGAACCAAAACGCAGGAAGCAAAACGCAGCTCCTAATAAGACAAAACCGCTATTACCTGTTTGTCATGTACCTATACGACATAAGAAGATCTGTACTTTTTCTACAAAAAGCGATACAAGAATTTGACTGTGAGAACAAACACAGTTAATGAAAAAACGACTTTTTTAACATAAACACCTAAAAATCACCCTTTTGAACGTTTTTGCTTGGTTTCTTTTGCACAACTTGATCCTAGAAGGCTATAACAACAATAAAAACACTAACTTTAACACCACAAACGTGAGAATCAAAGAGAGTCAAGAATAAGACCATAAACCTTCTAAAACCAAACTTTTGATCTAAACTAACCAAGAAAACGCACACACAATCTAGCTAATCATCCCATAAGCTCTGATACCAATTGTAGTATATTGGATATCATAACACAATCAAGAGATGATGGGTTGGCCAATTTCTAGAAAGAGAAAGTAAGGATTCCAGTGAGAGAAAAATACCTTTAGTATGTGTATAACCAAATGAACAACCAACCCTTCCCATGGCTGGAAAGGGTGTTTAAATACAAGAGTTTAAGTGCCTTAAGTGGGCTATGGAGTGGGCTAACATGTGGGTAAAGACCCTGCCCAACACCATAATTCATACGCTAACGATTAAACTACGAGCTATGCTATTCTAGACAATACACGGGGTGACCGAGTCTTTTTTGTAAACCTAACAATCGACTTTGTTGTTCATGAAGATCACCACTACTTGTGGATCTCGTTTTACTTGATCCGATCATGTCGGGTTACATGTGGATTAAGAGGGAGAGAGAGGTGAGGTGTTGATTCGATGGATAAGTGGTGACAGTTTTTTGTTTATTATCAAAAATAAAGGAGGGTTGGGTGGTTACAGGTTGATAATAAACTAAGGCATGGGCCGGTTCAATGTCGGGTGCAGGCTATGGAATGGGCCAGTCCAAATCGGGTCATAGATCAGCGGGTCGGCTTTCGGTTTTCCTGCCTTTTGTATAGTTTTAAAATGATTACATATTATGAACGTAAAACTAAATGGCAGGTGACTCGCGCCAAGAGCAGGCGGACTTGCACACTCAAAGATGGCATGGATAATTATTCACATTTTTTACTAAAAAAAGAATTAAGTTACGTTTCGTCAAATACTTTTCCAACAAACAAACGAAAAATATAAAAACTAATATAAAAGAAACAGCCCTGACGCGAACCAAACATGTTAGAAAAATCTCAGACAAAACATACGCTAAATAATAAAATTCAATAATTATTTACATAGCAGGAGAAGGCAAACGAGCAACAAGCTGCGCCGTAAGACCTTTTTGTATTGCAAAGCCAATTCTATTAAATACAACGTTTATAGATCTAGGTGTCATAACATTTTAGTTCATAACATGCTGGACTCTGGTAAGTAGCTTCACCGCCTTAGGTGCAAGGAAACCAAATGTATCAAATGCGAAAGGAATAACCACGTGTTGATTTTCAATGCATGCTTTCTCGTGTTTTGTCACTTTGCACGCGGCGGCTTTCAAAGCAGCCGACCCACTGTAAAACCCTGACTGCTCAACCCCATGGGAGGAGAAACCCCGGTCAGATCAACTGTGAAGTCCCAAATAAACAGATCTTCTTAGCTTGTTAAATCTTAGTTAACCTGGATAAATCCAAACTAACTATAAGAGAAACTATGATTGTAAATACTACAAGTTATGCGGAATCTAACTTGCAATACTAAGAAGAATAATGAATACTAAACTTGAATATATTGATTGCAAATATTCTGTCAAGGTTTACAGAATAACTAACTATGAGATATGTGTTTTCTATGAAGATTGATATATCTAACTATGTCGTAGGGTTCCTTTTATACACTAAGGAAAACCCTAATGGGCTTACAAAACGCGTTAAGTGATCATGCATATCTATTCCTAATATATCTCATGCATATAACTTAAGTATACTTAACTTTTATACTAACAGTACTAATAATCTAACTTGAAGTACTAACGATCTTTCCTGTTTGTACTTGCCGAGTATCTTAATATAACTAAAAGTAATAAACTTTTACCAAACTTGCAGTACTAACGACTTAGTTTATTATTCTTCATCATCAGTAGCAGTTACAATCTTGAATCCTGAAGAGTAAAATTAGACTGGTAGTAGTAACTCAAATTTCCCAAACAATCATCCCTAAAACTTGATATTTACTTGGCAATCTCATTCAATAAGTTCTTCAGTTTAAGCTTCTCAGTCATTAGGAGGATGTATTCAAACATTTTACTACTCTTCAAGCATTGATTTGATGAACTTGATAAGCTCAAATGCCATAGTACTTTGTTCTTCAGCTTCTAACTGCAAGTTCAGCATCTTTTCCAATAATTCTTGATCAGTGGGTACTTTTTCTCTACCAGCATATGAATCTTCATAGATGTACCATCCATAAACAGAGTGTGAAATTACATAATATTGGCTTTATCTTGTCACTACCCCTCTCCTGTTTAGATGCATCCTCCTCATCTAAATCATTATCTGAAGATTCAAACTGTTTGTATTTCCTCATTCTTAGTTGTGAGTTGCTTGACTTCCTTTGTCTTTCTAATCTCTTGATTCATTTCATTAGTCTAAGGATCTCCACAGCTTGAGCATCCTTCTCTTTCTCCAAGTCAAACACCTGTTTTGACAATTTTGTACAAAATAGTCATCAATTCCTATAGTTGCAGTCTACCCTCATCACTTCCAGGTGTGTAACCTCCTGGGAGAGATGAATCATCGGGTGTGAGTGGTACATTAGCCGTCAATTCAAATTGATGTTCCATCCTGCCCTTCCCACTTCCAGATGTGTGACCTTCTGAGAGAGGTGGTTATTGGCTTTTACAAGCAACCTCTCACCTTAGTCTAAGCATGAGTACCCACCATGGTTCTGCGCCTGGGCTGCCACCTGTCAATTATTCCCTAAGGAATGGTCAAACATTTAAGGCATTGCCATGGATTGGGTCTTAAAAATGTTATCACTGTCCTGTGCTTCATCTAAGCTAGCATCAGTAGTGATAGCCCTTTCCACACTGTCACCCCCTCCGTATGGACAACCCCATCTGCTCCAAGGTCTTGAGGTACACTAGTCTGAGGTAACTTAGTGTCCTTTTTGGTTCTCTTACGGTTTTGAGTCTTTCTGTGTCTTTGATATGTAGATGGATGTGGGAGTATTTGCTCAATATGAGCTTCAATGTTGAAAAACGGGTAGAGGTGTTTCAGTTTGAAGTGGTTCTATTAGAAGATCAGAAACATTTGTTTGTGAAGTAGAGGGTGTTGGTTGGGGTTCAGGAGGTGTTGCTGAAACTTCACCCTTAGGTGCTTGGTTATGCACCAACAGTATTAACGGTAACAAACAGTACTAATATTAGCCTGTCAGTATTAATATTAGTCTAACAGTATGAACTTGTTCTCCAGTAACTATGCAATAACATGCCTCTATTCGGCACAAGCACACTAGAAATAACTAGATAGACAAGTGAGAATTCATGAGGATCCATATCTATGCATAGCCCATGAATAAAAGTTAAGAACTGTTAACCAAAACAACATACCAGTACTAAATCTTGAGATATCAGATTAAGCTTCAAATTCTTCTAAAGAGCATCTCCAAACCATGTCACGCATCAATCCACCCATGACAACTAAGCAGTACTAACCAAGCCTAGCAGTATAAACTTTTTGTACCAGCGTGTTACACAGTTTCTCAAATAGAAGAAAGATAAGCAGCAATAATTAAGTAATTGAAATGGTCATCATGTTTACCTTCCAACTTCAATCCAAATAGTACTTGTGTATAATCCGCTGCACTTATACACCATTAACCTCCCCTGAGATCATGCAGCTACAGATTAAGCATACAAATGCTTGCCACCAGAAAATTAAATCTACTCACATCAAAAGCTTTAGTGAGCAAATCAGCTACATTATTATCAGTGTGTATCTTGACCATCTCTATCAATTCTTTCATAGGCAGTCTCTAATGAAATGATGCCGAATATTATTGCCATTGTTTTAGAATGGTAGACAGGATTCTTGACAACACAAATGGCACTCTCATTATCAACATGAATCTTTGTCTGCATAAAATTGTATCCATAATCTAACATCTGATTTTGGATCCAAAGCACTTGACCACAGCAGTGAGAAGCAGCAATATATTCAGCTTCAGTAGTTGAATTAGCCACTACAGTCTGCTTTTTACATTGCCAAGAGATTAACCTTGAACCAAGAAATTGACAACCTCCTGTTGTGGATTTCCTGTCCAAACTGGCACCTGCATAGTCACTATCTGAAAAAGCTTCCAATATAAAAGGAGAGTCCTTAGGATACCAAAGGCCTAAATTGGGTCGACCCTTTAGGTATCTAAAGATCCTTTTTACTGCATTTAAGTGGGAAACTTTTGGTTGAACTTGAAATCTTGAGCATGCACAAACTGAGAACATAATATCTGGTCTGGAGGATGTAAGGTACATTAATGACCCAATCATTGACCTGTATAAATGGACATCAACATCCTCACCATCTTCATCTTTTGTTAAAACCTTATTGGTTTCCATAGGAGTATTGGCTGTCCTTACACTAGAAAAGCCAAATTTCTTCAAGATTTCACCAACATACTTGTCCTGACTAATGAAGATTCCATCCTCTTTCTGTTTGACTTGTAAACCCAAGAAGAAAGTGAGCTCTCCCATTGAACTCATCTGGAACCTTTTGTGCATTATTTGCTCAAAATCTGTACACAAGGACTTTTTAGTGGAACCAAAGATGATGTCATCTACATATACTTGTACCAGTAGAATATCACCCTTGACTCTCTTTTATGAACAAAGTCTTGCTCCAATTTGTTCCTTTGTGAATCCATTGTCCAGCCAAATAGGTAGAAAGAGGGCTCATACCAAGCTCTAGAGCTTGGTTTGTAGGACCATATAAGGCCTTCTTACTTTGTAGACTTTTTCTGGAGATTCTAGATCTACAAAACCTGGAGGTTGGCTTACATATACCTCCTCTTCAATAGTACCATAGAGAAAGGCACTTTTAACATCCATCTGATACACAACAAAATTCATGAATGATGCATAGGCCAAAAATAACCTGATTGCTTTAATCCTGGCAACAGGAGCAAACACCTCATCATAATCAATGCCTTCTTCTTGTTTGTATCCTTGTGCTACCAGCCTGGCTTTGTTTCTGACTACTATACCCCTTTCATCTTTCTTATTTCTATACACCCACTTTGTACCAATAGCCTTCTTACCATAAGGTAGGTCAACTAGTGTCCAAACCTTCTGGATTTTGAACTGAAGCAGCTCTTCTTACATTGCTTCAACCCAACTTTCATCATCAAGGGCTTGAGCTATCTTTGTGGGTTCCTGCTGAGAGAGGAAACATGCAAATAAGTAGTTCTGGAAATCTTTGTGATTTGTCCTTTTCTGTTTTTGGATGTAGATTATCATAGCATGTTCTTTAGAATTCTTCTTTGACATTCCCCTTGTTTGTACTGCTGACTTTGGATCTCCAATTATTTGATCTTTAGGATGAATAGAGTGTACTCTAGTTGTGGGAATAGGACTGACAACAGTTAAAGGTTCCTTGTTGTTGAAATCTGTCTTCTGCACCCATAAAATGGATCTGAAATGGAGAATTGTAAGTGTCTATATCTTTCATCATCAAAAGCTACTGCCAAATGCAGTTAGTAATTTTAACTTCAGCAGTATCCTCAAACAGGCATGAGAGGATCATTGGAAGATCATTGCATTAAGGGAAAGGATCTCAAGAGGAACATATGATGATCCTGGCACCATTTAGAAAGTTCTTGATGCATCAGCTGCATTTAACTTGTTGTCCTAACAGTTATTAAAACTTGTTAGTGCTCCATGCTTTAGTAGACTTTCCCTTGAAAAAGATCCCGTTGCATTGTGCTTCAAACTCTTTTCTAACAGCATCTGATTGCTTTGTAGCCTTCTTCTCTTGATCCATCATCTTATCAAGAACATTCTTCAAGGCTTGTTCATTCTCACTTGTTGGTTTTTGTACAGGAGGTTCACCAGCAGAATCATCAGCTGTATCATTTTCATCTGAGCACTTGTAGCTTGAAGAGATAGAAGACCATAATGGGAACACAATATATTGTTGAGTAGACACATTCTTTTCTTCAGATTATCCAGCATCAATACTTTGCTTCAAACTTGTATTAGCATTAGCTTCTTGTGGACCTGCATTTTTGTTAGTTTGATTTCCTGCAGTAACTGGTTGATAATTCATAGAATTTGTTAAAGAACCAATGTCAAAAAGCTAGTTAGGTCCTTGTACTGCAACATTTGGTTTATTTTCAAGAAAGTTTACATGCAGATTCTCTTTAACTTTTCTGGTTTGAGAATTAAATACTCTGAAAGCTTTGATATTTTTGTGTACCCATAAAAATCCCTTTTTAGCCTTCCCATCAAATTTGCCTAAAGGTTCTAGGGTATTTAGGATAGTAACAGGACATCCAAAAGGTCTCATGAAACTTATGCTTGGTGGTCTGCCAATTATAAGTTCATAGGGTGTCTTGTTATGAGGCTTGGTCACTAAAACCCTATTCAGAACATAACACGCAGTATTAACTGCTTCAGCCCAAAAGACAGTAGGTAGAAGTGAGTCTACTAGCATAGTCCTAGCTGCCTCAATCAGAGTCCTGTTCTTTCTCTCAGCAACTCCATTTTGTTGTGGAGTTCTAGCAACACTAAATTTCCTTTTTATCCCTTTGAATCCACAGAATTCATTCATTTCCCTGTTTTTGAATTTTGTCCCATTATCACACCTGATTACTTTAACCTTATGGTTTAATTGAATTTCTATTTATGTTATAAATTTCTTAAGAATCCCACTTGTCTCATCCTTAGAGGCTAAGAAGAAAATCTAGCTAAACCTGCTAAAGTCATCAGTCACTACAAGGCAATATGTCTTATGGTTGATACTCCTAATAGATGTTGGACCAAATAAGTCCATATGCAACATCTGTAAGGGTTGGCTGATAGAGCTCATAAGTTTGGCATTACAGGAAGCCTTGTATTGCTTTCCCTTTTGACAAGCAACATAAGTATGGTCATTATCAAAAATCTTTGAAGGAAGACCTCTTACAAGATTTCCCTTCACAAGTTTATTCATTGTTTTAAAATTCGCATGACCCAGCCTTCTATGCCATAATTTAGACTCATAAATTGTGGCTTTTGCAAACAAACAAGTTAAATCTCCAAAAGGAACAACATTTTTTAAATCAAAGCTGTACATATTGCTTTGCCTGGGAACTCTAAGCAATATTTGACTTTCATCAAGTAGCTTAAAATTAGGAGACAAAACAAGACATTCAGTTTCAGTGAAAAGAACACTGTTTTTCTTATCACACATTTGTGAGACAGAGAAAAGATTAAACTTTAGTTCTTTGACAAAGAACACATCTTCAAAGTCTAACTTATCTGTTTTTATCTTTCCTTTTCCTGTTATCTTATCACCTCTAGCACTTCCACCAAAAGCAACAAAACCTCCATCAAGTTCTTGATAATCAGTAAGGAAGTCCTTGTTCCCTGTCATATGCCTGGAACATCCACTGTAAAATATTCCTTTGTTCTTCAAAGCTTGTTGTGGATTTCCCTGCACTAAAGTAAGGAGTTTGTGTCTCTTGGGGGGCCCAAGCCACTACTGAATGACGTTCTGCCTTGTAGATCTATATAATTTACTCTTTTTGAGACCCATGATCCACTATTGTCTTTTGAGACATTATTTAAATTAGTCATTTTTTGTCCCCAAACACAACCTGCTGAGGCCTTAACAGCAGTGACCCCATTACCCTTAACAGTACTAACTGCTGTTTGCCCAGCAGTATTAACACCCTTTACTCTGACAGTATTAACTTTTTCATTTGAAATACTAGTGTTTGGTGCTATTGGTTTATAAAAAGACCTTCTAATAGGTGAATGAGACTTATGAAAAGCATTTGTTCTTAATTTTGAAACATTCACTCTATTTGTATGGGTAGCAGTATTAACTGGTCTGAATGTACTAGTTGATGTTGTTGCTCTTAGAGAGCTTTTCTTGGCAGTACTAACTGGTACTTTTCCAGACCTTGTTAAGACTGCAGATGGAACAAATTTATTTTGATGATTTATTCTCTGAACATTATTCCAAACTGGTCTAATTTCCCTTTGACCAGTATTCTTTCCCATATTTTTCAAAATAGACTTTTTAGCCATTCTCTTTTCATGAAAATCATAGTCTTTTATTAGATGGCTGTAACTGCCATAAACAAAACAGGCTTTCTTTGTAGACCCAAATCCTAACCCCAGTTTTTGAGTCATTTTCCCATTCCAATCTCTTCTATCTACCTTAGGATTTTGAGTGGTTATCCTAGGTTTTTCAGCTTGTTTAGGTTTAACAGATTCATTCCTAGCATTAGTAAACTCAATCTTTTTAAAACTAGGTTTGTCTGTTGCTTGCAAATCATTAGATTGAAAAATATCCTCATCATCATCACTAACCCAATCTTCAATGATAACTCCACTAGGCCTAACAGATTCAACTCTAGGCATTTCTACACTAGTATTGCTAGGTGGAGTGATACTTGTTTCAACTTGAGACACACTAGCACTAGTCTTATTTGTTGTAGGCCTATAAACAGAATCATCCAATCCTGCAAAAGATAGGTCAGCAAGTGGAGGCATGTAGTTCCCAGTTAAAGGAGGAGGAACAACATGATATCCATTATCCTTTTTGAACCTATCATTTGTTTGATTGTTATCTCCATCACTTGAATGACTATCAAACACACTATTAAACAATTCACTACCACTTGAATCATTTTCATTCAATTGATCTCCATATCCTAGACCAGTTTTATCTTTAGAACTTATTTGACTATTAATCAGTTTAGTTAAGTTTTTAGAAGATGTTTCAAACTGTTCTAGTTTAGCTTTTAAATCATCTTTTTCTCTTAAGGTTTCATCTAACTGATTTTTAAGTCTAGTGATAGCATTACTTTTGTCTTTTACTTCAAATTCTAAGACTGCAATCTTTTCTTCATAGACAACTTCATTTTTCTGATGAACAACTAACTGCGCCTCTACAGATTCTAGGCCTAACTGATAAGCTACAATTTCTATATTAGCCTTACTAAGAGTTTGTTGCTGTTTATCAAACTGTTTTTGAAGTTTTTCATATGTTTCACACAGTTTTTAGAACAAGATTATACCTCTGTGTCAGACCCTGAGGAGTTTGAAGTGTAGGCCATGAAAGCAAACTCAATTGGTTCATCTTGAGCTATATAATTCCAGTCATATCCCAGTCCATCTTGGACAATTAAAGCATTGTCCTAAATAACCAATGCATCAAAGGTCCCTACTTGTACAGTCCTTCTGGTGTTGTCCCTGCTCCTATACCTTTCATCTCCATTCATGTTCCCTTGATTTCTTGTTGCTCTACATTCCTTTGCAAAATGGCCTCTTCTATGACAGTTAAAGCATTCAACCTTAGTTTTATCAAAACCTACAGGTTCTTTGCCATTGAAGACTAACTGTCTTCCAGTCTTCTTATAAAATCGCTTAACCCTCATAGAAAGCATAGCCACATGCCATTTAAGGTCCATTTCTTCTAAATAATCATGATCAATCTGCTCTAGGTCTTCATCATCAAGTTGTGGACCACTTGACTGATTAGCAAAGAAAGAGAACAGTAAATCATCAGTATATGATGATGAAGAGGATTGTCCCTGAGAATTATGGCCTGATGCAGTAGAAACACCATTAGCAGTATTAACTTCATTACTGCTGCTATACCAGCTTTGTTTCTCATAATTAAAGCAACATTATTCCATGATGAAGGTAGAGCTCTTAAGAATTTCTGATTTGCATCTTCATTAGAAATAGCTGCACCATGAACTTCTAGTAGGCTGATAAGTTTTTGAAACCTATCATATGCTTTATCCAGGCCTTCTGTGTCAGATACAGAAAAGTTTTCAAATTGTTGCTTCAAGATATTCTTCTGCATCTTCTTAGATTCAACATTACCACCAAATCTACTCTTGATAGCAGCCCACAGAGTTTTTGCATCCTTTATCCCATAGAACCTTAGTTGATATTCATCAGGAATAGCCAAAAGCAAAATGATTTTAGCTTTTCTTTCTCTTTGTCTTTGTAATAGTGCTTGAGCAGTCTTTGGAGGTACTTCAGTTTCAACACCATTTTCATCAGTTGTTACTTGTATAGGACCATCACCATTCAAGATCACTTGCCACAAACTATAATCTGTGTTAGTGAGATACTGCTCCATCCTCATACTCCAAAGGGTATATTCACCCTTCTTGAGGACAGGAAGTTTTACAGTAGACACCATTTGAGGAGATTCTACTGGTGTTATTTGTGTTGCAGGTTCTTCACCAGACATTGTGTATTATAGGAAGAGATCTAGATCTGATAAAGTTCTTCTTATTCAGAGTTTCTCCACAAGCTCTGATACCACTTGTGAAGTCCCAATGAAACGGATCTTCTTTAGACTTGTTAAAGCTTAGTTAACTTGGATAAATCCAAACTAACTATATGAGAAACTATGATTGTGAATACTACAAGTTATGCGGAATCTAACTTGCAATACTAAGAAGAACAATGAATACTAAACTTGAATATATTGATTGCAAATATTCTGCCTAGGTTACAGAATAGCTAACTATAAATTGATATGTGTTTGCTGTGAAAATTGATATCTCTAACTATGCCGTAGGGTTCCTTTTATACACTAAGGAAACCCTAATGGGCTTAGAAAACGTGTCAAGTGATCATGCATATCTATTCCTAATATAACTCATGCATATCACTTTAGCATTACTAACTATATAATACTAACAGTACAAAATATTAACTAAAAGTACTAATTGAACTGGCAGTACTAACATTTGTACTGGCAGCACTAACTATTATAACTAGCAGCACTAATGACTTAGACTATTTTCTATGTTCTTCAATAACAACATCAAGTGGAACCAGCAGTACTAACTTCCAAAGCTAGCAGTATTAAATTGAATCAGCAGTACTAAGTTGTAGAAGTCTATAATTCCCAACATGTTTAAATCAACAAAACCATCTCAAATCTAGCCTAATCCCATCACTAACATGTTAAAACTTCAATAATCCATAAGAGTAACTACTGATCTAAATATATAAACTAATATAACAACATATTAAATGTAAAAACATGTAAGTCATTTCCATCTTATGAAAACCATCTTGTTTAGTTTATAAAACATGAAACAAACATAAGGATGATATAGATTTATGCATAACATGAATAAGAACAAGAAAATCAAAGGAAAAGGTACAAGAAAAAGCTTACAAGTATGAAGAACAAGTAAGTATTACAAGATCTAAAGAGAAGAACACAAGATCTTAAAAACCCAACACAAAACTATGAAACCCTAACTTGAACCTTTGAAAAACCTTAAACCAAATCTTGGAAACACCTTAGATAGTCTTAGAAATGAACCCTTAACACTTGGATGATGAAGAGGTGAAGACAAAATGGAACCTTATGGGTGTTGTTTGGTGCCGCGGCCAAGAGGAGCCAAGGAGGAGAGGAGAATATTTTTTTTGTAAGTTACAAATGTGAAGTAAACCCTAGAGATGTATAAGTGTCATATTTATAAGAGGAAAAATAAGGTTTAGGGTTAGGACCATCGACTAGTTAGCACACAAACTTATCAAGAGTGTGTGCTTGTGTCGTGGGTATGTAGGAACCAAAAGGAAGCAAGTGTGAGCCATCTTGCAACTAGGAATAATGGCTAGGTTTTGGTTAGTTAACAAGGGTCAAAGAGTGGTCAATGACTAGCAAGGTCACATGGGGTTGTCTTTGCAAGTATTTGTGCATGAGTGTGACATATGAGAGTGTTACTCTCTATCTTACACACTCTACATGCATGCACATTTCAAAAAACGTTACCCTTTCATTTAATTTAGGCTTGCACCGAATTTTTAAGTAGAGGAAGGGGACAAAAATTTAAATTTCAATATTAGGGAGTATATTGAGTAATATTATGGGTTTACATGCAAAGGTGGTGAATTTACGGGGTTTTGAAAATGCACGAAACTCTAAAAACACAAAACGTACGCGAAAAACATAAAAATCGTAAACGTAAGTGTACATGACCTATGTAACACTTATAAATGATATAAACACATATATAATGAGTAGACTATAATTAATCTAAGTTCGGAACGCACCCGATGACTTTTTTCATTTTACGGGGGATAACTTCCTGGTTTTAGGTCAAATTAAACACGTAACTTATAAAAGTCAAAATAATACAAGTAAATGGTAAAGTATTTACCTGTGAATTTGTGAAGTGTCACATGAATTGTATCCAATCCCTTAGTTAAGATATCTGCAATTTGATTTGCAGTATCTACCTTTACTATTTTCACAACACCACTTAAAACTTTTTCCCTTACAAAATGTAAATCAATTTATAAGTGTTTTGTTCTTCTATGAAAAACAAGATTGGCAGTTATATTTATAGCTGAATTACTGTCACAGTAAAGAGAAACAGGTAAAAGATTTTCACATTTTAAGTCTTATTGGTAATTGAAGCAAGAGCCCTATACTCTGCTTCAGTTGAAGACTTAAAGTGAGTATTATGTTTCTTAATTTTCCAAGAAACAAGAGACCCATTCATGAAAACACAATATCTTATTATAGATTTCCTAGTGACAACACATTTTGCCCAGTCTGCATCAGAATATGCCTTAAAAAGAATACCTGAACCCTTAACAATATGAATTCCTAAACCTTGAGAACCCTTAATATATCTTAATATCTTAAAAGCAATCCTGAGATGAGACTTTAAGGGAGAATGCATAAACTGACTTAAACAATGCACAACATAAGAGATATCAGGCCTAGTATTAGTCAAGTAAATCAGCTTGCCCATTAACTTTTGATAATCACTAATGTTGTCAAGCAAGGGATGATTACTAGTAGCTTCATTTTATATAGTAAGTTTAGACAACAAGGGTGTTTTAGCAAGTTTACAAGCTAACATGCCATATCCAGATAATAAATCAAGAACATACTTTATTTGATTAAGACAAATTCCTTTATTACTATCAACAACTTTAATGCCAAGAAAATATTTGAGTTTTCCTAAGTCTTTAATCATGAATTTGGACTTAAGAAAGACTTTAACTTCTCAATTTCAGATTTTCTATTCCCAGTGATGATAATATCATCTACATACATAAGTGAAGCAAGAAAAACACCTTTGTCAGACTTATTGTATAGAGAATAATCAGATTTACTTTGACTAAAGCCATTTTCAATAAGAGCAGAAGTCAGTTTAGCATTCCACTACCTAGGAGTATGTTTTAACCCATATAATGACTTCTTTAGTCTGTATACTTTGTCCTCACCAGCAGGGAAATACCCTTCTGGTGGTTTCATATATACAGTTTCAACAAGATTACTATAAAGGAATGCATTATTAACATCAAGTTAGAAAATAGGCCAACCATTAAGCATAATAAGATTTAATAAGCATCTAACAGTCACCATTTTAACAATAGGAGAAAAAGTCTCCTCATAATTAATTCCTTCTTTTTGATTAAACTCCTTTGCAACAAGTCTAACTTTATACATATCAATCTCACCATCAGACTTATACTTAATTTTAAATACCCATTTACTGCCTATAGCTTTTCTATCTTTAGGCAGATTAGTGATTTCCTAAGTATCATTTCTAAGTAAGGCATCCATTTCATCACTCATAGCATCAATCCAATGAGTAAACTTAGATGCTTCATAGAAAGTTTTTGGCTTGCTATTTTTATTTAATTGAGTTACAAAACACAAATATTCTATATTAAATTTAGAATAACTCACAAATTTTTCAAGACCATACTTGACTTTATAATCAACCACAAAATCATTATAATTTCTAGGAAAAACACTTTGTCTTGAAGATCTTCTTAAAGTTTGAGTACCCTAATTAGAAGTACTTGGATTTTGATCCAAGTTACCATGAGAAACAATATTTTCTTCAAGTGTGGTTACCTCCTCATCTTGTGCAAAAAAATGTCATCACTGCTTTGAGCATCATTCCTAGAATTGTCATTTGGGAAATCAGCAGTGTTCATATCTTCACCAGGCACAGAAGAGTGGCTACTATCACTCTGTGACCTTTGGTCATTATTCACGCTAGAGTCTACTCTCTCATCATCATTAGGTATTTTAGGGTATTCAATATCAAAAAAAATTATATGATTCAAGTCTTGAAAAACATTTTTAGTATTTGCCTTCTTAGAAACAGAACTTTAAATAGGAAAGCAGATTTAAAGAGCTTAACATCCATTGAGAAAATGAACTGATATATATCAAGACTGTATAACCTATTTCCTTTTTTAAAATTAGAATACCCTATCATAACACATTTCTCAGACCTACTATCCAATTTATCATTATTATTGACAATGGTAGCAAAGCATAAAAAATGAAACACTCTTAAATGAGTGAGAGTACGATGTTTCTTATAAATCATCTCATAAGGAGATTTTTCATTTAGCACAGAAGAAAGAAGTCTGTTAATAAGATAAGTAGCAATTATAATATATTCAATCCGCATTATTAAAGGAATTCCCCTGAAAACACAAGGGATCTAGCAACATTTAAAAGATGTTTGTGTTTCCTCTCAACAATACCATTTTGTTGTAGAGTGTAGGCACAAGATGTTTGGTGTATAATTCCTTTATCATTACAAAACTTATTCACTGTTTGATTAACAAATTTTGTACCATTATCACTTCTAAAGATTTTAATCTTTTTTCTAAATTGATTTTCAATCAAGTTATAAAAATTAGATATATAGAAAGCAACCTCATCTTTAGATTTAATAAGATATAGTAGTGATATACCCAAACAACCCTTTGATAGAATTCACAAAACTCAGTTTGATCTTTATTACCAATTTGAAGAGAAGTTTTTAAAACATTTAAGACTGGATCTGCAGGATGACCAAGTCTTTAGTGCCAGTCATGCTGAGACAAACAACTAGTATAAGTAGAACTACACATATTATTTTTAATACATTGCTTATTAAAATAGTATAATCCACCACACTAGTTACCAATCCTTAGAACGTATTTCAGATTCAAATCCTGATTTAAAAAATAACATCTACTCTCATCAAAGGCAACAAAAATCTTCCTTTAGCATGCTTATGAACAAATATAAGAGTAACACAATATTCTGGTACAACCAACACATCAAACAGATGTAGACCATTAGGTAATCTAAGATTTCCAATCTTAGAAATAAAAGCTTTTGTCTCATTAGGATGTCCTACTTTTATTTTAAGATGAGAAATATCATACACATTATCTAATTCCCTATCAGTGTTTGTCATATGTTGGTTAGCCCCAGAATCAACAATTTTCCCATCATAAATCATTTTTGATTGAATATTAGTGTTTGAACAAAAAACTTATTATAGTTTTCATTAAAAACCCCGACGCTATTCATATTACCTACCATATTGGCATGCACATTCTTTCCAACTGAATTATCTTTGATGAGAGAGATTAGAGTAGCTAATTGTTCATCTATAAACCCAGAAGATGAATTAGACCCAACAGAATTATTATTTGAAATATTTGTTCCTTTAACATTTTGTCTTGTTTTTTTTCCAAAATTAGCAAGGTAACCAACAAGCTTAAAACATTTGTCAATAGTATGACCATAAAAATGACAGTGCTCACAAACCAAACCAGAACCCCTATTTTATTTGTTATTGTTCATATTATTAGGTCTGGGTCCATTATTAGAAGTTTGATTTCTTTGAAAATTTCCTCTATTAGGTAACAATGCTACCAGAAGCAACTATGTGAGATTCTTCACTAGAAATGGTAACATAAGTACTTTTATCATCAGGCAATGTTCTCTAGAGAGAATAGAACTTCTTATTTGCATATAAGAACCATTAAAACCCATTAAGAACTGCATTAGTTTCATTAATTGATTATGCTTTTTAAAATCATCAACAGCATGACATGTACATCTAGGCAACTCAATCATAGCATCAAATTGTTTCCACGAAGCATTCAACCTATGATAATAATCAGCAATAGATGATCCATTTTGTTTTAGAGTATGAATTTTATGATGCAAACTAAAAGTAATTGAAGCATCCACTTTATCATAAGTTTCTTTTAATTCTTCCCAAATATGTTTAGCCCTTTTTTGAAAAAAATTGACATATGAAAAGTGCCTCTGATATAGAGCTTAAAATCCAACCCAAAACCACAACATTTACCCTATCCCACTATTTACCAAGAACCTTATCATTATTATTCTATAAGACCCATCTATAAAATCAATTTTATTCTTTCCTTATAAAGCCAAAAGTATAGCACAAGACCATACTTGGTCATTTTCAGTCCCTTTTAGTTTTATAGACATAACATTTAATACAGTAGAATCATTAGGATGTAAATGCAATGGGTTGCTAATATCCAGTCTACTTATCAAAGTAAATGAATCATCAATAAATTATTAACAAATTCATTATTAGTATCTCCATGAACAGACATGATTACTACAAATAAACAACTACAAATAGAGATAAGAGAAAAAGGAATTCCTCATGCTTCACACCACTTTATGGTGGCAGATCAAGGGCTGACAGACTCAAACATAAATAAAGAACAATAAACCAACACAATCAACACCCCACCAATCAATCAATTCCATAATAGTGCCTCTATCTATCCTCTAGGAATCTAATGCAAGAAATAAAGAACACAAACTAAAGAGAGAGTAGAGAGGTGTTACAAAGCTATCAAGGATAAGCAGCAAAAACCAAACCTACTAATCTCTTTATTCGCTTAGTCAAGAGAATTAGCAGACCAAATTAGCATACCAATAACTAGGGGTGACAATTTATGACCCGACATGAAACCCGACCTGAAACCGACACAAGAATTAACATGTTTAGATTGAGTCTAATAGATTTCGGGTCAGGTTTGGGTCGACCCATCTGACCCGTTTATTAAATAGGTTAGGTTCTATGAGATTTTGTAAAATTCAGGTAAATAATATACTCTTATTTTATTCCTATTTTACCTTTAAGTAAATCTTTACTTTTACTTTTGAAACTATTAAGCGTCTTATTATCTACTCGATTCGTAAATCTTTGTTTCTATTTAAACTTAAGCCGTGTTATGAATTTATATCCGTTTCGTACCCTTCGTAACTAATTTTTTTATAAAAGTGTCCCGAATGATGTAGAACTATTTTTTATTTTATTCGTTTTTGCTTCGTGGTTTCGCCTTAACTCATAAAATATTTTTTGCTCATACCCGTTAGCCTCAAAACTACCCACCTATCTTAAAGTTTATCTCTAAATACCAAAAAAATACCACTAACTATACATATAGTGGAATAAACCACCTCATGAATGAGGTGGCTTAACCATAAACACTACCCATAACACTTGTCATCTAACTTGTAAGTAATGCATGCCCATTTCACTCAAAACTAATACTTCATCTTATAGATAACACATAGTCATAAATTTTTCACCCATCTCTCCTTTGGCTCTCTCCCTTTTCGTCTACCATAATCCTCTCAAACACCAAATCCATAAAATTTTCATTACCAAAAAATCTACACTAGTTAAAGGCCTATATGCTAATATAATTTTCTTGATACCCAAACACCTTTAAGAGCATATTTTTCAAAGGATTAGGGGCTGAAGTGGTTGATGTTTTAAAGGGTTTATATATTTATAAAATGGAGTTGTAGTGATTGTAGTTGGTGATTTATAAAGTCTTGTTTTATAGGTGGTTTTTGGTGAATCTTGTTGGAAGTCTTGCAAAAGTTGATCTAGGGTTTAAAGGGTTATTGTTTTGGGTGAAATGAAGTATGAGGGCTGAAGTTTTGATTGAGTTGGTCTATAATTGTGGTTGTTAGGTCTTGGTAAGGTGGATTTTTTGGACTATTTTAGGTCAGCAGTTTGTTGGACATAGTACGAAATATTTTTTGTCATAGGATACCTAGGAGATTAGATAGACATGTTGGTATATGTTTAAGGTATATTTGGTGAGTTGGATAGAAATTTATCTCCTTCGAATGAGTGAGTTGTGGCCGATTTACTATAACTAGGCGAAACTGGAACACTGTTTGTAAAATGGGTAAAACTCCTTATTTTTGCACTAAGATGTACAATTAAAAATTAAGCCCTGTAGAGGACTCATATACCTAACTCCTCCAAGTTGCCTCACATTAATAGCTATCATAGACTGATAATTATGTCCGTTTCCGTGGAGGGTTAAAAATCTGGAAATAAACTGTTCTGGCAGACCAAGGGTAAAATGGTCTTTTCATATGGTTCTGAGACACTTGATAACATGAGGCCTACATTTTTGAAAAATAAACTCAAAATTCTTTCAGGGGGTGAAATCCTTGTATTTTTATCACTAACAGATTAGAAGCTAGAGGTCCAGGAAGTGGGTAAATTTCAGAATTTGGAAATTTACGTGTTGACTTGAAATTGAAAACGTATAGGTTAACTTTGATAAAATAGGAGTTAAGGGTTAAAACTAAACACATGTCTTGATACATATAAATTCAGGTTAGTCGATGAGTTTTGGGTAAAACTACTTTGAAAATCCGAGTTCAATGCCATACTTATTTTGGTCACACACCTCAAGAACACTTATATTATTTTTACGTATTGGTTTTGTATTTTATCATTCTAAGTCGCTCTACATCTTTTAGGTGGTACTTATAGGTTTCCACACGACCATCAATCCACTTGATTTCTGATCCCATCTTGCTTTCGGTGAGTTTCATAGCCCCTTTTTCTATTACTTGTTTTATTAAATTTGGGGGAGATTACATGGTTGATTTCTTAGACACAAGTACATTTTAAAAACCGTATGCTATTTTGTGATTATATTATTGCCTAAGTACCCTTTGTCGCTAAGTCCCCTATTATCATGAGCCATGAATTACTAGAGTAGTAAACGTGAATGTTATGAATAGATCTATCGGGACTGACAATCCCCGTCATGAATTATGGTTTCATGTTTACCATGGGCGCATTTTATATTTAAAATAATTCGTAGGAACTGTATCTATTTTGGGGCACAAACCTCGATTACTCGTTTGATCGTAATGCATGTTAAGGTTCAGTGTCATAAGCTTAGGGCAATAATATATGTTTTTTTCATTTAGACTTGGTGAATTTGTTTCTCTTGTCTAAACTATTAAATCTTGTGGTCCATACCTTATTTACTGTTAAACCTATGAATGCACTCAACAATTTTGTTGACGTTTTAGCATGTTTTAATCTCAGGTCCTAAGGTGTGAATTCTGGATGGGAGCCGCAAGGATATCATAAAGACGGATTCTGTGTTATTCTTTATTCGATGCTAAACTACCAAACTTGTTTTACTAAACTATGGTCATCTTTTGAAGAAGTGTTGTTGGTTAAACTTATAAATGTTGGGACTTTTATGTCATTTTGAAAACTGTTGGGACCAAAACTAAGACTCTAATCTTTTATGAAGCATCGAATGTAAATTATTTAAAAATGTCATTTTCATGTCGTTTCCTATTACTTGATTGTTGTGCTATGACGTCGCACCCTAATTGTTACCGTTTTGCTGCTATCAGTGTTTGAGGCTGTGACAGATTGGTATCAGAGCCAAGTTGTAGGGAACTGGGTTATTTTTCAAAACCTAGTCTATAACCAAAAGTTTTAAATTTTTATTTTCTTTCATTTTCAAAATGCAGATTACTTCATCGCTTACCAATATCCGTACGCGCAACTCCCTGATCCTTATTTACTTCCTCGATTATCATTATAATATTTTATATATATATATATAATACTTGACTTAATTTCTATCTCTTACGTCTATCTTTTGACGTATCATTATCTATTCATATCGGTCAATTATATAAATGTTGATCATTCTGATTAATGATGTTTATTTATAAAATCATCACTGTTAAATTATAAAATTTTAATTTTATAATCATTTAAATAATATATTCTTATTATTAATATATATTTTTCTCTTTGTAGTTATGGACGTAGTCCCATTGCCAAACCACGTGTTCAACTTCCATGTTGACAACCCGTCTAGCTCTGACGAGTCTGATGTGAAGCCTGAAGAAGACCCTCAGGAGGATCCTGGGGAAGAGCCTGAAGAAGACCCTCAGGAGGATCCTGAGGAAGAGCTTGAAGAAGACCCTTAGAAAGAACCCGAGGAAGAACCAGAAGAAGAAGAGCCAGAAGAGGCTCAACAGATGGACTGGGAGGATGTTGAAGATGAGGAGCCTAAAGATACTCCGGTGATGAGTTTTTGATATAGGGATAGACTAGGAAAATGTTAATGATGCGGAGCCTAAGCTCATTTTCCCTTATGAGGCTGAGGGATCACCTTACCCCCACCTCCCGCATCCCCTGATGCTGAATCCGTAGTGGATATTATGGGGTTCTGTGCTGTGAGAGCTGCACAAGAAACAACCCGTGTAGAGAACATCAAATTGAGGAGAGAGTTAGAGGAGGCTCAGATAAATAACACTTTGATGAGTATGGGTCGAGATCAGGCGGAGAGAGAGCTTTTCCGTTTGGGGGCCTGGCCTTATGGGTATCATGAGGAGGCGGTTGTAGCTAGGGCTATTGGTGTGAGGCCTAGTGAGGCCATAGAGGTGTTGGCCATGTATGGGGAGTCTCAGCCTCCTATGCCGTAGGGCCACTTAGTGGCTCCCAGTAGTTATTTTATTTTACCTTTATGTCATCCTAGTTTAGGACCTTTTGTATCTTTCACTAAACTGTTAGTAACAGTTAGTGCTATTATACTACCAGATGTAATTTTGATCTCTTTTGTATACACCGCGGTCTATTAAAACTTATCATTATCGGATTGTAATGGAAAACATATGCTTAATGAAATATCATTTGGTTACCATTGTTGTTACATCATCCTCTTATTTCATTTCTTGATTATTATCATTGTGAAATTTAATCTTGTTGTTATGTGAATTCATAATAGAATTGCATATTGTGTTGAAAGTAAATTCATGATTTTTTAAATAATCCTTGTATCTCATTTTCTCCATTATTATCGTGTATCTCGACTTAACATGCTCTTACAAATTCTTACTGAATTGTGTATATGTATTATTGACAGAACCATGCTGCCACGAAGAGTAAGGAGAACTAATTCACCAAGAAGGTCGAGGAGAGCTGTTGTTGAAAGACTTATTGCTGACAGAATGACTGAAGCCATTACTGAACATGAGAGAAACCGAACTAACCCAGCTAATGCTGGAGGAACTGCGAATGTGCAGAGTTGTTCGCACAAGACTTTTATGAATGGAAAACCTCACCCTTTTAATGGAACAGAGGGTGTTGTTGGTTTAAGGCTTGAATAGAGAAGGTAGAACAAGTGTTTGAAATTTGCAAGTGTACCGAAGAAGATAAAGTTATGTTTGCTGCTAGTACTTTCAATGGTCGTGCGTTAACATGTTGGAATGGAAATGTACACACCCTAGGGCTCGTCAATGCTAACCGTATTCCCTGGACTGAATTCAAGACGATGATGACTACTGAATATTGTCCAAGAACCGAAATCCAAAGGATGGAGCAAGAGCTTTGGACTTTGACTTTAAGAGGAGATGGCATCAAGGCATATAACAAATGTTTCCATGAGCTAGCCTTGATGTGTCCTGATTTGGTGCCAACTGAAAATAAAAAGGTTGAAAGGTATATTTGAGGGTTTCCTGAAGGAATCAAGGGAATTATCACTTCTTCAAAGCCCACAACTCTTCATGATGCAATCAACATGGCTCGTGAACTGGTCGAGCAAGCAGTTCAGGGTAGAGCTGCAAGAATTAGCGAAAGAAATAAAAGGAAATAAGAAGACCACCAAAGAAACACCAACAAAAATAACCCCAACAACAACAACAACAACCGCAACCGAAACCGCAATTTTAACAATCAGCACCAACAGCAGAATAGGAGACAAGAAACTACTAGGGCTTATGTTGCAGCCCCAGCTGAGGGTAGGGGCTACACTAGGAATCTACCATGGTGCAATAGGTGCAAGGCACATCATCAGCAAGTTTCGTGTCCTCCTAAGTGTGGTAAATGTAATAGGCGTGGGAATCAGGAAAAGGATTGTCAAACCAGGATGCCAGCAGCAGGTGGCGATTTCCTGCAGAATGTGACGTGCTATGGTTATGGAAAGAGGGGAAACTTCAAGAACAAGTGTCCAAAGGGAAGAAATCAGCAGAATGAAGGAGCTCGTGCGAGAGCTTATGTGATGGGAACTGAGAACCCACAACAAAATCTGAATGTGGCAATGGGTACGTTTCTTCTTAATGATCATTACGCTTGTATTCTATTTGATTCGGGTGCTGAGAAAAGTTTTGTGTCTACTGTGTTTACTCCTTTTATTGATATTGCCCCGGCCGCATTAGGCACTAGTTATGAAGTAGAATTAGTCAATGAAAAGATTGTTAGCACCAATACCATTTTGCGTGGTTGTACCTTAGCTTTGTTTAACTATGTGTTCAAGATAGACCTGTTGCCAACCCAAATAGGTAGTTTTGATGTCATAGTTGGAATGGATTGGTTGTCATACCACTGTGCCGTCATAGTTTTTTATGAGAAGATAGTTCGTATTTTACTACCGAATTGGGAGATATTAGAAATTCAAGGTGAAAGACCAAAAAAAGATCCAAAACTGCTTTTGTGTATTAAGGCTGATGAGAAGAAGCCTCAAGACATTCGTATTGTCCGTGACTTCCCTGAAGTATTTCCAGATGACTTGTCGGGTTTATCTCCTATGCGTGAGATAAAATTTTGGATCGACCTGATTCCAGGAGTGTTGCCAGTTGTAAAGTCACCATACTGATTAGCACCTTTAGAAATGTTAGAATTGTCAAATCAGCTTAAAGAGCTTCAAGAGAAAGGCTTTATTCGGACAAGTCATTCACCATGGAGAGCACCTGTTTTATTTGTCAAGAAGAAAGATGGTGCTATGAGAATGTGTATTGACTACAGAACTTAACAAGCTGACTATAAAGAACCGTTACCCTCTCCTCAAAATTGATGATTTGTTTGACCAATTATAGGGTGCGTGTTGCTTCTCCAAGATAGATATTTGTTTGGGAGATGATCAGTTGAGGGTTCAGGAAGAAGACATATCGAAAACTGCGTTTAGAACCCGATATGGGAACTTTGAGTTCACGGTCATGCCATTCGGGCTAACGAATGCGCCAACAATATTTATGGACTTAATGAACAACGTCTACAAGCCGTACTTGGACAAATTCATAATTTTGTTCATTGACGACATCCTTATCTACTCAATGTCAGAAGAAGAGCATGTTCACCTGAAGACGATTTTAGACTTGCTCAAGAAAGAGAAGTTGTACGCCAAACTCTCTAAGTGTAAATTTTGGTTACAAGAAGTCTAGTTCCTAGGACACGTGGTCAATCAGGATGGTATCCATGTGGACCCTAGCAAGGTCGAGTCGGTCAAGAACTGGAAGACCCCTGAGTCACCTACAGAGATCCGTTCATTTTTAGGATTGGCGGGTTATTACTGAAGGTTTATTGAGAATTTCTCCCAGATCGCCAAGCCTCTCACCCTATTGGCTCTGAAGAATAAGACATACATGTGGGGTGATAAGCAAGAAGAAGCCTTCCGTATTCTGAAGGAGAAGTTATGTAATGCTCCTGTGTTCGCACTCCCTGATGGACCAAACAACTTTGTGGTCTATTGTGATGCTTCGAACAAAGGGTTCGGGTGTGTGTTGATGCAACAGGGCAAAGTGATCGCTTACGCATCAAAACAGTTGAAGATACATGAGAAGAACTATACCACCCATGACTTGGAATTGGGTGTGGTAGTGTTTGCACTTAAAACTTAGAGACATTATCTTTATGAAACAAAAAGTGTCATTTACACTGATCACAAGAGTCTCTAATACATCTTTGAACAGAAGGAGTTGAATATGCGCCAAAGGCGGTGGATTGAACTGCTCAGTGATTACGAATGTGAAATCAAATACCATCCGGGCAAGGAAAATGTGGTGGCGGATGCCTTGAGTAGAAAAGAAAGACTTAGGCCGAGATGAGTGCGTGCTATAAGCATGACTATCCAATCTGGCCTCAAGGCTAGGATTTTGGAAGCTCAAAGAGAAGCTGCCAAGGACTTCAAAGCTCTAGCGGAGTGGCTACAGGGATTAAACGCTCACTTTGAAAGAAGAGACGACGGTGGAATTTACTTCATTGATCGGATTTGGATCCTATCAGTTGGAGGATTAAGGAAGTTAATCATGGATGAAGCTCACACTTCGAGACATTCAGTACACCCAGGTGCGGACAAAATGTATTATGATTTGAGGGACTTGTATTGGTGGCCTGGTATGAAGAAAGACATTGCTGAGTACGTTAGCAAGTGCCTAACTTGCTCTAAGATCAAGGCAGAACACCAGAAGCCCTCATGACTACTTCATCAACCCAAAATTCTTGAGTGGAAATGGGAGAACATCACTATGGACTTAGTCACGAGGCTACCTAGAAGCAGTAGTAGGTATGATGCGATTTGGTCATTGTGGATAGATTGACCAAGTCTGCTCATTTTCTACCAATTCGTAAAGATTTCAAAATGGAGAGGTTAGAAAGAATCTACATCAATGAGATTGTAGTGAGACACGGTATGCCTGTGTCTATCATTTCAGATCGTGATGGCCAATTCTCGTCACACTTTTGGCGAGCTCTTCAAAAGGCGCTAGGTAAAAGATTAGATATGAGTATGGCTTACCATCCTCAGACCGATAGTCAGAGTGAGCGTACTATCCAGACATTGGAGGATATGCTTAGGGCATACGTTATGGACTTTGGAGGCAGTTGGGATGCTCACCTACCACTGGCTGAGTTTTCTTATAACAATGGTTACCATAAGAGCATTAAATGTGCACCATTTGATGCACTGTATGGGAGAAAATGTTGGTCACCCGTGATATGGGCTGAAGTCGGGGAAAGTCAGCTAATTAGACCTGAAATTATATAAGAGACCATGGAGAAGATAATGCAAATCAAGGAGAGGTTGAAGACGGTGAGGGATCGCCAAAGAAGTTATGCCGATAAGAGGCGTAAACCTCTTGAATTCAAAATTAGGGATCGAGTATTACTTAAAGTATCTCTATGGAAAGGAGTGGTTCGATTTGGTAAAAAGGGAAAGCTGGCACCACGGTATGTAGGACCGTTCAAAATTGTGGGGCGCGTTGGACCTGTAGCCTACCGTCTGAGGTTACCCCAAGAACTGAGCTGCATTCATGACATGTTTTATGTGTCGAACCTTAGGAAGTGCTTAGCAGAAACAGACATGCAAGTGCCTTTGGAGGAGATCAAGATTGACGACAAGTTATACTTTGTAGAGGAACCTGACGAGATTGTGGATAAGGATGTGAAAAAGCTGAAGCGAAGTTGGATTTCCTTAGTCAAAGTTCGTTGGAACTCTCGACAAGGAGCTGAATTTACTTGGGAGCGAGAAGATCAATTCAAGGCTAAGTACCCGCATATTTTCGCCACCACCTTGTCTGCTACAGTCGCCAGTTGAATTCTGGGGACCAGAGTTCCCTTAGGGGGATTGACTGTGAGATTTCGTAAAATTCAGGTAAATAATATAATCTTATTTTATTCCTATTTTACCTTTAAGTAAATCTTTACTTTTACTTTTGAAAATATTAAGCATCTTCTTATCTACTCGATTAGTAAATCTTCATTTCAATTTAAACTTGAGCCGTGTTATGAATTTATATCCGTTTTGTACCCTTCGTAATTTAATTTTTCAAAAAAGTGTCCCGAATGATGTAGAACTATTTTTTATTTTATTCGTTTTTGCTTTGTGGTTCCGCCATAACTCTTGAATTTTTTTTACTATTACCCGTTAGCCTCAAAACTACCCACCTATCATAAAATTTATACCCTAAATACCCAAAAAAATACCACTAACTATATAGATAGTGGAATAAACCACCTCATGAATGAGGTGGCTTAACCATAAACACTACCCATAATACTTGTCATCTAACTTGTAAGTAATGCATGACCACTTCACCTAAAATTAATACTTCATCTCATAGATAACACTTAGTCATAAATGTCACACCCCGTAAATTTCAGGTCAATATTTTTAAACTTTTCCGATCTTTACTTTTGACTTTTATACGTTACGTTTGAATCCGACAGTTTACAGGGAAGTTAAACCGCGTAAATCTGAAAAACGTCATCGGGCGTGTCCCGGCATCGGTTATTAATAAATCTAGGCCTTATATGAGATATTTTAACTTTTCTAAGTGTTTCATGATTTTTAATCACTTCCGATATTAATTTTAGGGTTTTATCTTTTAAATTGCGTTTTCGCGTTTTTGACCAATTGGAACCCTGAAAACTCAAAATCTTTTTGTGTAAACTCAAGTTATCGATAATATTGTACCCTAAGTCTAAAATTTTGTGATCATACTCATGCCCTCACCACTACCCACGGAATTTTAGCTTGTGGACAAGCTTGGACTTGAAATTAAATCATTTATGCTCCACTAACTAAAAATTTGAAAACTTACCAATGCATGTAAAGGAAAATGACAACAATGTCTAGTGACTTGCATGCATTTCATTTCTTACACACTTAGACCATTATTGGTGAGCCAAGACCAAGCCATGAGCTAAACTTGTAGCCAAAGTTGGCTTGAACAATTATCCTCCCCTCCTTGGCTCATATAGCCGATGCCTACATGGACCTTAAGGACCTTGGTGCGCAAAATTTGCTAGTCACTTGGTCACATGGTTCAAGTATTAGCTCTATATAAGCATCACCCACTCACAACTTAGGGTTTATCATTCATTCCTTAGCCTCCCAAAATTTTTCTCTCTTCCTTTGGTGCTCTATACATACACATACCCAATCCATAACTTTGATTTTTAGCAAGATACAAGTATACCAAGATCATTTCCAAGACTATCTAAGGTTGTTTGAAACCTTAAAACTTCCATTTTCAAGAGTTCTCAAGACTATAAAATTAGGATTTCTAATTTTATAAGTGGGTTTTATAGATCTAGTCATCTTGAGTATAGATCTTGTGATTCTCTACTTGTTTCTTCATTCTTGTAAGTATTTCTTGGTCATCTCTTGTTTCATTTCTTTTATTCTTATGAATATTGTTCAAGTTTAAGAATCCATGTGTTTGTGTTACTTTTTAAAAGAAATGATAAAAGTAACTTGACAACTTTTATAAAAATGGAAGTATTATGTTTGTTGTTTTATAAGTTATGGTGAGATGAGTTGAAAAGTGTATTGCAACAATAGAAATGAAGAGGTTAGGTTAGATTAAGTGTGGTTTTGTTGGTTGGTTTGGTAGTGATCGGGATTAGGCTAGAATAAGCATTATTGTGGCGTTCGGATGGATTTTTAGGAGTAATTATGAAAAGACATGTTGTTGAACCGAAGTAGTTTTGAGGTTTTGAGCGACCTAAAAGTGTCTTCATTAGGCGTAAAAGTAGTTTTTGAAAAGCTTGTTTCGAATAGATAGTTTTTCACATATCGCACTTTAAAATCGGACTTAAAACGGCTAAGTTATAGCCAAATGAAACTTGAATCATTTTTCGGTAAAACCCAATGAATAGTGTGCTGATATGAATAGTAAAATGGGTATTCGGACACTTTCGAACATTTTTGGACTTTCTAAACTCTAGCGAAACATATAGTAACACATATATATAGATTAGCATCATTTGAAGACATCATTAACATATTTTAGGAAAAGCGATAAAGTTACTAAAAATAGTAAGTTTGGTAAAACTTAGCGGATCAGACTTGGAAGTTAAGCGATTGTGGTTAGTTAGCGCATTTTGAAAATATGGAAACTTAACAAATATAGGGGACTGTATTAACGTCATGAAACTAAAAACTTTCCTAAAATAGAAACTTTCTAAAAGTAGTAATTTTTAGATAAACGCCAAGACTTGATGAAAAACTCTGATAAACGTCGGAACTTAACGAAAAAACTCTATAATTTTATTTAGTCATTCTTTTATTATGAATAAAAAAACTTAAAAAGCACATAAACACACTTGGCATGTCCTTTTCTATGAATTCGTATCGTACAAGTTTCGGTTATCTTTTGTTTTCCTAAGACGCGTCGTTTATTTAGGTCGCGTGTAGGATCCTTCGGCTTTATTTCTTCTTCGTTGATTATCGATTTAACACTTGCTTAAGGTGAGTTCATAGCCCCATGTTTTTACCGATTTACAAATGCTTTATACTCTGGGATAAGAATACATTGTTTGCTTTTTAAAAGTTTGGACACAAGTTCTTACGACGGTTTTACATGTTTATGTGTTGCCTAAGTTTGCTTCAAACCACTCATTGCACCCGAACTATCATGATCCGTTAGTCTCCTATGGACAATTGGGATGGTTAAGTGTGAGCCGAATGAATAATTAGATTATTGGGGACTAACTTATACCTATCTGCTTGGTTCCACTACGAAGACAAAACTGATGTATGTCATGTCGATGTGTGTGTGGTGTTCTTTGGTTTGGGGAACAACCAGTTTGGCAGATATACTATGTGGGCTCCAGGATCATGATATGCCTTGTTGTTTTATTAGCATCGTGTCATAGAGCTTTAGCGTAACAATAAATTACTTTTTTCTTATGTATGTTGTATCTGTTATAGTTGTCGCATACATTTTGAAATCCTTATGGTCCACTCTTTGATTACTTAAAGCGATGAATTCACCAAAAACAAATACGTACTTTTATGTTGACTAGTTTTTAATCATGTTTTATTCAGTGCTTAGCTTGGCTTGATTCTTGATGCTAAATGGTAAGTTATAAGTGACTATGTGACTTCGCCAATTTCAAGACTTATCTATTTACATACTCGTTGTCATTGTCAAACTTTGTTTAATACCTTTAGCTAATTTTAACTTTATTATGACCGGTTTTGTAAAACCTTAATTATTTTCTGTATTGCAAGACTTCAGTACATTTTTTTTTAATTGTCATGATAGTGGTTCGTTGTTTATTGCTTTATGTCGGTTTGTGATATGAACATCACGCCATCGGACACGGCTTTTCCGTTCAAGGGCCCCGTCTAGGGGTTGTGACTATTTTCATACTCGTTGTCTTTGTTAAACTTTGTTATGCTTCCGCTACATTTAACTCTCTTATGACCGGTTGTAAAACTTAAATTAATTTTCTTTTATGCAACGAGTACACTTTTTCAAAGTCCATGATTAGTGGTCGTTCTTTATTGCTTTGGGTTCAGATTGTTATGACGTCATGCCCTCGGACACATATTCCGTCTAGGCCCTGTCTGGGGATGTAACATATTGGTAATTAGAGCCAATGTTATAGAGAACCATGTAGTTATACTAGGTCTGGTCTATAACCAGTATGTGATCCTATGTACCTCTATTTGTGCTTACGTATTGGCTATCCTTGCTAATATATATATAAGATTCCTATATATACTTGAGGCTATTATATATTGCCATATTTACCTTGCCATTCATTTCATCATTTCTTTATGCCTTGCATGGTTTTATATAGAGGAGATTTATATAAACTTTTTCTTGTGCAGATCATGGCAGCTTTAGCTATTGCTATTTCTTCTGATTCTTCGGATGAGAGTGTGGGATCACTGCCCTCTTAGGTTATTCTTTTTAGTGATATTCCTACTGTTATTTCTTCTACTTCTGTAGTTGCTCCAGATACTTCTACTATTGCTCCTGTTATTTCATCTGCCGCTCCTGTGGTTAAGACGACTCTTGTCACTTCACCCACTGGATTGTGTGGCTTGATTCCCTATTCGGATTCCGATTCTGATTCACCAGATGAGATGTCTTCACCAGAGCACATTTCCTCGCTACCAGCTATTTCACCATTCTTATGCACTGATTCTTCTTAGGCTCCTGATTCTTCTGATGGACCACCATCGTAGGACCTTTATGTTGCTACCATTGCTCATTGGAGGAGCAGGGTAACAGCAAGTCCATTGTCATCATCTGAGTTTCCCATTGCTCCTGTTACTGCCCCACTCGGGATTCGTCGACGGTCAGCGATTCTTATCCGACCCGGGGAGGCTATTCCTTTTGGTCGACCTTACCGCACCCATCTTAATGGGCCGCGTAAGTTGTTGACTACAAGGAAGAGAGTTGGACCTATTCCTGCTCGTAGATTAGCATCGAGGCGTGTATCACCTCGTTCTTCAGACCTCCGCTCACCTTCTTCTAGTTCATCTTCGGATTCTTCGCCAGTTTATTCTTTGGGTTTGGATGCATCAGATTAGGCTCATTTTGGATCTTCGACTAGAGATGTATCACCTAGATTGTGTTACCCTCTGAGGAGAGCACCACGACGTAGTGTGGCATTTTGTCATTGGTGTGCTGCTTCATTATCTACTTTGTATCCACCGACTACATCAGAGTCATCTTCAGGAGAGTCATCAGAGAGACCCCTGCATTCATCTTCACATTCTGCTGGACCATCTCGCAAGAGATGTTGATCCCCGGTTGATTCTGTACCATCATCTATGCCAGTTATAGGATTATTGGCTCCTATCCGTGCAGATCTCTTACCACCTTGTAAGAGGTTCAGAGATTCATATTCGTCTGAGGCTAGCATAGAGGAGGATACTAAGATTGATCCTATAGAAACTGAGGTTGATATAGAGTTGGGTATTGGTGATGGGGATGATGTTAGAGATCATGTTGAGATTGACCCTAGGGATGTCAGGGATGACACAGAGGAGTATGAGGCTGACACCAGTGCTGGAGACACGGTTAAGGTAGGTATCGACCCGATGTCAGCACCGATAGTTGAGGAAGAGATTGTAGAGCCAGCTGGAAAGGATTCTTCTGATTTGTTTGGCACTATGGATGGCATTGTTAGGTCATTCGAGGATATGCCGATTGAATTGAATGATGATGTGCGTGACTTTTACCATCACATGTCTGAGGTTCGTATTGATAAGATTGTCTAGATTGAGACTGTTCAGAGACGGTTGGAGGCTGATCAGTTGATAGCTAGAGGACAGAGAGTTAGTATGATCGAGAGGATTGATAGCTTGAGGTTGGAGAACCTCAAGGTTCATGCTATGTTAGATATCAAGAGGGATCGTGCGAACATCCTTCGTCTTCACATGTCTTTTTTACAGGAGGAGTTTCGTCAGGTTCGTAGGGATCGTGATGATACTCGAGGGAGACTTAGAAGATTGGAGTCATATGCTGAGAGACGTTTGGGTTTTTGCCCTTAGACTAGTTGTACCATGATCATGTAGGACACTAGACTGATGGTTAGGTCTAGGTATTAGCACTAGAAATAATTGTGGATCATGTACCTATTTTGGAATTGGTTGTAACTGAATTATGCTTTTATTCGTGAAATGAAAAGCTTGTTTTAATTCTCTCGCTTATTTATCTATATTGTTAGTTATTCATTATGGCAATCGTGTTGTAATTATATTTAATTTCATAGCATGTATTAAATTATCGTTATCTAATGATAGTGTATTCATTTCAAAATCTTACCATGGGTTATGTCTTGTGATGTAGAACAATGACTATCACTCGCTCTGGTACGACCCCTAAAGCAATCGAAGAACTCGTTAACTAACGTGTGGAAGAAGCGTTGGCTGCTCATAAGGCGACCCATGCCGCCAATGCTCTCGAGACTGAAAACCAAAGCCAAAATGGCAGTGATGGCTATAGTGGAAATGGAAATGGTAGAAATGGAAATGGTGGAAATGGAAATGGTGGAAATGGAAATGGTAGAAATGAGAATCCATATGAGAATGTTAGAGGTGATAGACC
>BQNB010067179.1:0-34291 GCA_026074375.1 Tanacetum coccineum | reverse complement strand
CAAGAATGCTTTTAAAACGCAATACGGACACTATGAATTTCAAGTAATGCCACTTGGTTTAACCAATGCGCCTGCTTTGTTCATGGATCTCATGAACCATGTATGTAAACCATACTTGGATAAATTTTTGATAGTGTTCATCGATGATATTCTTATCTACTCCCGTAATAAAGAAGAACACGCAGATCACCTGAGAATAATATTGGAATTACTCAAAAAGGAGAAATTGTATGCCAAGTTTTCCAAATGTGATTTCTGGATCACTATCGTGCAATTTCTTGGGCACGTAATTGACAGCCAAGGAATTTACGTTGACTCCGCCAAGATTGAAGCAGTCAAGGATTGGGCATCTCCTACTACACCCATAGAGGTACGCCAATTCTTAAGACTCGTCGGCTACTATCGGAGATTCATCGAAGGTTTTTCAAAGATTACAAAGTCTTTGAAAGAATTAACCCAGAAAAACAAGAAGTATATCTAGGGAGAAAACCAAGAGTCAGCCTTCCAACTGCTAAAACAAAAATTATGTGAAGCTCCAATATTAGCATGACCAGAAGGAAACGATGACTTTGTCGTTTACTGTGATGCATCACACCAAGGTCTGGGAGCAGTGTTAATGCAAAGAGAAAAAGTTATTGCATATTCATCTCGACAACTCAAGCCTCATGAAGAGAACTATACCACTTACGACCTTGAATTAGGAGTAGTAGTATTCGCTCTTAAAATTTGGAGACACTATCTATATGGCACAAAGTGTACCATGTTCACTGATCATAAAAGTCTTCAGCATATCCTTGATCAGAAAGAGTTGAACATGAGACAACGTCGTTGGTTAGAATTGCTTGCAGATTACGATTATGAGATTCGCTACCATCCTGGAAAGGCAAATGTTGTAGCAGATGCCTTAAGCTGGAAGAAACAAATCAAACAACTTTGAGTCAGGGAATTAGTCATGACCCTTCACCCAAATTTATCATAACAAATCCTCAAAGCCTAAACCAAGGCAATCAAAGAAGAAAACATCAAAGCTGAGAATTTATGAGGAATGGAGAAAGCATTTGAAGTACGTCCTGATGGAACCTGATGTATCAAGAACCAAAGATGGTTACCACTCTTTGGTAATTTAAGAGACTTGATCATCTATGAATCCCATAAATCAAAGTATTCCATCCACCCAGGTTCTGACAAGATGTATCAGGATCTAAAGAAACTCTATTTGTGGCCTAACATGAAGGCAATCATCGCTGAATATGTTGGCAAGTGTTTATCATGCTCTAGAGTTAAAGCAGAATGTCAGAAGCCATCCGGCTTACTGATACAACAAGAGATTCCTACATGGAAAAGGGAAAGAATAACAATGGAATTCATTACAAAACTACCCAAAACATCAAGCGGACATGACATAATTTAGGTCATTGTAGACCGCCTTACCAAAACAGCACATTTTATCCCTACTAGAGAGACAGATAGTATGGAAACCCTTACAAGGTTATATATAAAGGAGATAGTTTCACGGCATGGAGTACCGATATCCATTATATCGGATCGTGATAGTCATTTCACATCCATATTTTGGCAGTCAATGCAGAATGCTTTGGGTACTCAATTAGACATGAGTACAGCATATCATCCCGAGACTGATGGACAAAGTGAAAGAACTATCCAAACACTCGAAGACATGCTTCGAGCCTGTGTTATAGATTTTGGAAAAGGATGGAAGAGACACTTACCACTGGTAGAATTTTCCTACAATAACAGTTACCATGCCAGTATTAAGGCAGCACCATTCGAGGCACTTTATGGTCGAAAGTGTCGATGACCTATCTGTTGGGCCAAAGTTGGAGATGTCCAACTCACAGGACCAGAGACAATCCATGAAACCACCGAAAAGATAGTGAAAATTCGACAACGCTTGCAAGCTGCAAGAGATCGGCAAAGGAGTTACGCCAATGTAAGGCGAAAGCCTTTGGAATTCCAAGTTGGAGATCGTGTTATGTTAAAAGTGTCACCTTGGAAAGGTGTCATCCGATTTGGAAAACGAGGAAAGCTTAACCCCCGGTACATTAGACCATTTAAGATCCTTAAAAGGGGTGGCCCAGTGGCATACACACTTGAGCTTCCTAAAGAACTCAGTAAGGTCCACAGTACCTTCCACGTTTCTAATTAAAGAAATGCCTATCTGACGAATCCCTCATCATTCCAATGAAAGAGCTTCGACTCGATGACAAACTCAATTTTGTGGAAGAACCAGTGGAAATCATGGATCGAGAAGTCAAGCAACTGAAACAAAGTCGTATTCCTATAGTCAAAGTAAGATGGAACTCTAAAAGAGGACCAGAATTTACATGGGAACGCGAAGATCAAATTCATGCCAAATATCCACATCTATTTTCAAACATCACTCTAACATCCAACTAAATCTCGAGACGAGATTTCTTTAAGGTTGGGAGACTATAACAACCCACAATTTTCCCCTATATAATTATCCATCTATTAAATCAGATGCAATTTTCCTCAGTGTAATTTCCATCTATTAAATTAAATGCAACCATTTTCATGGAAATATTTTTGCTTTATTCCATCCATAACGTAACGTAACTTATATTACAAAAGTAAACGTGCTCCGCAATTACCAATGCCAATTCCATCAACGTTTATATCATGTAAACGTTATAATATGTCAAGTTATATGTTCTAAACTCTATTTTACCATACATTATCTATTTAACGTACCTTTCATAACATTTAATATAAAACGGATTTTATACGTTAACGTTTATACCAAAACCCTGATTACATGTAATGTTTTTATACAAACCAAAAGTAAAAACTTATAAGTCATGTGTACAAGGTTACAATGCATAATATTTGAATTATATTTCCCTCCAAAACCCTAGTATAACTCCTTTAAGCTCATAGTAAAACCCGATTAAGCACACTATTTAAATAAACTCCATTTCCCTCCACTGTCAATATCATTTAATCATGAACCATTAATCACTTGTGAGTGAACGCGAATATTGTGGATAGATCTATCGGGATTGACGAATCCCGTTTGTGTTTACCTATCCATGAGGTAATCAAACGCACTATATTTGAGAAAAATGGGTAACTTTGGAAAGTTACCTTTCCAAGAGGACATTTGTTCCTCAATAATGTTACTGAGGTGATTTCCATGTTAATGTGTTGATGTCATGAGCTTAGGGCAATAATACTGTTTTCCATAATAATTGTAATTGTACAATTATTACCACTTATGATGACTTGTATTCAACCATTTCATTACAAACCTATGAATTTCACTCAACCTTTGTATTGACCTTTTTAGCATGTTTATCTCAGGTAACTAAGCAGTTTAAGGCATGGAGTGGCATGGACTTGCAGGCGTCCAAACTTGTTATCATTCAAACTTTATGTTTTCAATGTATTTTGGGACCTTCTTTTGTAAAACTCTGATATGATATTGAATGATAACTAAATTTTCCAAACGTCTCTTTATGAGTCGTTTTCTATGATTATGATTGTTGATTCATGAAGTAATACCCCATATTTAGTCTCTGCTGCTATGTGAATTATCAAGGTGTTATAGATCCCTCTTTCTCTTATGGTTTTGGAGATCTTGATCGGTCACGTTTGAGTCTTAAGAACATACTAGGGCTAGGTCTTGGGCTGCGAGAGCGCCTAGATCTATATCTCTTTTCATATTACTTGGTACTCATCGTCCTTGACTCAGAATATCGTGACGTTCTGGTAGATCCGCCGAAGTTAAGTCGGGATTTTACTTCTTTTAGTTTTTCATTTTTCTCTTTCTCTTTGTTAAATTTCTCCGTTATGATTGGGAGCAATTGATTGTAATTTTGTCACAATACTCTCGGAGGGCTGCGTCGGACGCAAGCCCACCTCGGACTTGTGGTGTTGGCTCTTTTCCTCTCCTAACTGTATTTCGCACGGCGGAAGTGGGCTGGCTAGGGGCAGATTGTTCATGATTGCTCATGGTGATTATTTTCGTAAAACGCAGTTGTATTCATGGTCCCACGAATGGCGCCAACTTGTTAGTATAAAATATGTTACGGGCTGAATATGGTGGATCTGAGATGGTTATTGGACTGGGCTAATGAATAATATCTTGTACTAAGCCAAGTGATGTAGTGATCTCCTGCACAATTGAAGGTAAACCGTTAGTCTTACCGTGAGGACGAACCCCACGATTAGACTCCAGCGTGAGAGTAAGTATTCATGTTTTTGTCAGAGAATGTCAGAGTATATGTGTGTGTGAAATGTGGTCAGAAAATCATACCTCGTGGGGTGTTAGAGCACCCCTTTTTATAGGTGAGCCTAATACTAGGTTTTCCTAGTAATCGTGTTCTTGCGGATGTGGGTTCCCTTCCGCGGATGTTTCTTGGTCCGCGGAAGGTCTGTCACGCCTGTCTTACCTCTTCTGGGCCGTGCCAGCACGGAACTGGGCTTAGTTCTGACCCATCATATTTTAGGTTGCTTTGGTTGGGCCTGGAGCCCATTATGATAATACGGTTCAGGCCCAAGGGCCTGGTAAACCTATTATACATTATCAAATGTAAATGATAAAATATTGACCTATAAATTTGCGGAGTGTTACAGTCTTTCCCCGTTAAAAGAGCTTTGTCCTCAAAGCTCAAGTTGTGGTATTCGACGAGGGTACGGGGTCAACAAAAAGGTGCGGATGCTTTTTTCTGGAATTGATCTTCGCGCTCCCATGTAAACTCGGGACCTCTTCTTGAATTGCAACGTACTTTGACTATAGGGATGCGGCTTTGATTCAAATTTTTGACCTCTCGGTCCATGATTTCAACGGGTTCCTCGACGAAATGAAGCTTGTTGTCGATTTGAATTTCATCTAACGGAATAGCAAGTGTTTCGTCAGATAAACACTTCTTTAGTTTCGATACATGAAGATCAATTGTTCCAGAAGTTTGAGTCGATAAGAACCAGTTCCAACTTTAGCAAGAATCTTGAAAGGTCTAATATAACGCGGGTTCAGCTTTCCCCGTTTGCCAAAATGTTTCACCCCTTTCGTTGAAACGTATCACCCCTTTCCATGGTGAAACTTTTAGCATGACCTTATCTCCTACTTGAAACTCAATAGGTTTATGCCCCACATCAGCATAACTCTTTTGACGATCACAAGCGGCTTGAATTCGGATTTTAAACTGAATAATCTTCTCAGTTGCTTCATGAATAATCTCTGGACCAGTGAGTTGACTGTCTACAACCTCAATTCAGCTGATAGGTGATCGACACTTACGACCAGATAATGCCTCAAACGGTGCAACCTTAATGCTCGTGTGATAACTGTTGTTGTAAGAAAATTCCACTAGAGGTAATTGTCTATCCCATCCCTTTCCAAAATCAATCACACATGCACGTAACATATCCTTCAATGTTTGAATGGTCCTCTCACTTTGACCGTCGATTTGGGGATGATAGACAGTACTCACATCTAGCTGAGTACCTAAAGCTTTCTGAAGTGACTGCTAGAAATGAGATGTAAATCTGTTATCTCGATCAGAGATGATCGAAACTGGCACTCCATGCCTTGAGACTACTTCTTTCAATTAAAGTCTCGTTAACTTCTCCATTGAATCTGTTTCCTTCATTGGCAGAAAATGTGCAGATTTAGTGAGTCGATCAACGATAACCCAAATTATATCGTAACCACTTGACCTCTTTGGCAATTTCGTAACGAAATCCATTGTTATCTTCTCCCACTTCCATTAAGGAATCTCAGGTTGTACCAATAAACCAGATGGTTTTTGATATTCGGCCTTAACTTTTGCACAAATCAAACACTTACTGACATAGGTGGCCATATTTGCTTTCATACTGGGTCACCAGTATAACTTCTTAAGATCATGGTACATCTTATCTAATCCAGATGGATAGAATATTTAGTCTTGTATAACTCATTCATGATCAAGTCCGTCAATCCTCTAAAACGTGATACCCAACTCTGTTTCTCAATACAGAGTGTTCCGTCAAGACGAGTCTCAAACTATTTGTTCATACCACGAAGGTTTTCTTCCTTCATTGCTTCGGCTTGAGCTTTCAAAATTTGAGATGGAAGGTTTACGTCGATTGTCATCATTAAGGCTCGAATTCGTAGCGGCTTAATCATCTCCTTTTGGCTTAAGGCATCTGCCACCACGTTCGCCTTTCCAAGGTGATAACAAATCTCACAATCGTAATCACTTAATAGTTCCAACCAATGGAGTTGTCTCATGTTTAACTCCTTCTGATCAAGAATGTGTTGCAAGCTCTTATGATCAGTGAACACGACGCACTTCGTGCCATACGAGTGTCTTTAAATTTTTAGATCGAACACTACAGTTCCAAGTTCTAAATCCTGAGTTGTGTAGTTCTTCTCATGAACTTTGAGTTGGCGGGATACGTAAGCTATCACTTTCTCCTTTTGCATTAAAACTGTGCCCAACCCTTTATGTGACAACCGTGATTTGAGCAGGTTAGTTTATACCTTTAGAAATGGCTAAGTATCCATTTTGTATGTTTCTTGCATGCTATGTGTTCTATATGTATGTTGAAGTGGTTTACATATGTGCATGATGTCATTTTAGAAGGTAAATGATTATCTTATTTTGTGTGCATATGAGTTTGGTGTTAAGTATTCCATTTGTTCACGTGTGGTGATAATGGAAATGAAAGACGTGTTGCATGCATTGCTACGTCAATTCTTGGTTTTTAAGAGTTAAGCGTTTATAAGAAGTGTAAGATATTGGAAAGGAAGCATGTGAGTGAAATATGGAAGTTTGCAGTAAACTTTCCATAAATAGAAAGTGAAATGTGAAATGAAAAGTTATTTTTAGAAAGTCTAGTAGGTGGCGTTTATGTACAAAGTTTACTCAAATTAGCTTAGGTTTTTATAAACTTAAGGTAATGTAAGTAATAGGGTAATTAATAAACTAATTAAAAATATATATATAAAAAATAATGAATAGGGGGGACGATCGGCATATAGAGTTTAAAAGGATTTAGGAGTGCTAAGATTGTAAAAGTGGAATTATAGGGGGATTAGGATACCATTTAGATATATTAGAAGAAACCTAGTTCACAAATAACTCCTTCCCTCTCCATCTTGGTCAAAATCACATCCCTCATAGCCAAATAAATATCGACCTCCATTGTTGATCTAAGGAAAAACCTCAAGAATCGTTGTTTAGGTTCTAGCATTCAAGGTAAACATGTTAATCCTATCTAATTTATATATTCATGTAACATTTAATGTGATAGATCTAGGGTTTATAGAAAATGCAAAAAATAAAGGAGAATTAATAATATAATAATGATTAGGGTCAGTCTAGGGTTATGATCATGCATGTTTCATGTTAGGGTTTGCGTCAGATCTTGATTTAGGGTGAGCAGAATTTAGGGTTGTGTTCACGAGTGAATATCTCCATGATGGTAATAGGTTTTTGAGTGTTTCTGGACTCTAAACAGTAGCTCATTGAATGTACATTCCAAAAAGTCCAGCCTCAAACATTTTTTAGGTCTAGAAGTAGGTCAAATTTTGGTTACACTAAAAGTTGTCAAATCAGTAAATACGGGTTAGATTTAGGTCATGTTTGGGAAGGTGAAACCCTAACTTAAAATTAGAATTAAGCTTTGCCAAAGCACAAACGTTAGGTTCTACATGTTTATTAACAATATCCAGATGATTAGATCTTGAATAGTTATCTAAGTATGACTATTAAGTCCAAACTTTTTAGTGCGCGTGCAGGTCCGAATTGGGACTGTTTAGAAGTTTGATTTTATTTGGGATAGTTACTCATGTAATGAGTACTTAAGAATCACAACGTATTTAAGAAACACATAAAGGAGCTTAGATGATTTTTGGTATAATTTATAAAGGCCAGCAAGTATGGTTTTTAAGTTGGATAAGACACGCTAAAATTCTGCATTTTTGGTATTAATATTGTATTAACTAGTTTTTATATGTGGTACAAGATGGTTAAGGTTGGGCACGGTATCAGGGCAACCCATAATGGTTAATTAAACCCTTAGACATCCATCATATGAGTGTTACATGGACTTGAGCTTTTAGCTTGGTCGCGTGTAACACGTTTATGTTTGTATTGTGTAGCTTGTGTTGATATTGTTTAGAAGCTGCTTGTGCATCAGGTGAGTTTCATAGCCCCTCTTTTCTTATGATTTATTAGGGTGAAAATGATGCAAAGTGTTTGGAAATGTTTTGATTACTGTGATAATGTGTTATCAAGAATGCATATGGACTAGACATGACTGATTGTATGTGTGTGATGACATGTTTTGTGATGTGATATTGAGAATTATGAACTAAGTTAGGGGGATCACCTGCGGGTATCCATGGCATGTTTAGTGGATGGTACTATAGCCTAGCAAGCAGGAAGGTTACTTTGGGAGTATATATGGCTTGGGCTATGGGGGTAACCATAGGGACCTTGGTACGATATGAGACGTCTTGTGGTCGTTTCTCGGTTGGTATTGTGTGATCTGATTGGATTTGAAGTAGGCTTGTATGATTAGTTCATTTATTGTCCTTCAATGTTTTTTTATTATCATAGTTAATTTACAAGTTGGATTTGATTTATTGTTCTTAAACCTAAGACTTCTCACAGCATTAAGTTGACGTTTTAAGGCACTCTGTTTCAGGTAATCTTCTTGTAGGATAAGGAAAGTTAAGATGGGTGGCTAGTGAAAACCGTTAGGCATTGCATGCGAAGTTATTCTCTCCTTGTGTTTTATTTTTTTGGCATTTGAATTATTTGCTATTTGATGGTTTATTGGATGTTTAGACTTTTAGATCATGTTTCCTTGTGGTATGACTTTGCTTTCGTAATGCAAGACTCCTTTATCTTGTGTTAGATATTGTCATGACACATTGTGTCTCATTTGTTTATCTATTTCATTTAGTTCTCTCTATTGTTGACACCATTGTGTTGTGATGATATCCATGATGTTACGCCTCGTGTTTCTGACTAGACGGGGTGTGACAGATTGGTATCAGAGCCTTTGGTTATAGAGAAGTATGTGGTTGAGCCTAGACTATAACCTAGGAGTCCTTCACGTAGATGCATGTTAGGGCTTAAGCGTTTAGTAGTATAACTAGTATGCGTTTTCCCCCTTAATTACATGATTTTTCTTCTTAGTTTTGTTAAATTTTTTTAGCTATTTTGATTGCCTTTATATGATTTAGTGTGCCTTATATCTTGATAAATTAGCTATGCCTCCTCACCTTCATAAGAAGTTTCGAATGGGGGTTGCCATTGTAAAAGGATGTAGGGGATACTATAAACCAGGAACAAGGGCTTGGGTAAGGCGGGGTAGCCACAAGATCCGTATACCGATTAACATGTACCCATGCAGAGTTGAAGAGAGGTTGACCATAAAATTAGTTAAGGGAGAAGGGGTATTAAAGATTGAAACAATAGTGACTACTAAAGATGGTACAAATACCAAATTTTTGGGAAGTCACTAAAGATGGTACAAATACCAAATTTTTGGGAAAATTCCCAGAATACAAACCAACCAAGGAGGAAGAAGAAATCTTTAAGTTAAAAGCAATCTATGAGAATGTGATTTATGACATATCCGACAGTGATTCGGATCTGGAGTCCACGGCTAGGAGTGGACCTAGGGACAGTGAGATGGAAGTTACGGGTGGTAGTGGAATTCGAATCAATGCTTGATTGTCCGCCTCTTTATGTGTTTTAAGATTTTAGGATTTTGAGATTGTTTGACTTTGGTTTGGAATTTTATTAGGAATATTGCTTTTGAATACTGGAATTCGTTGGATTATGTTAATATTATGATTTAAGTGATTTTGAGACATTTTCCATATGTGGTGATTTGTTGATGTGATTTATGTGTTATGTGTTTTGTTGACATTGAGAAGTGTGGTCATAGGAGGGAGTACACTTGTGAAAAGGGGCATCTATAATTATGGTGGCCAACATAATTATACATCCGCCACAACACAAGTGGACTTGCAAGTATGATTACGCGGATTTGATGTCAACATGTTGTTTGGTTGATTATGTATGTATATGTATATATATATATATAGTTATGATTGTATATCGATAGAATGGTCGGTTTAGAAACTGATAACGCTCAAATTATACATGTTTCTATGGCGTTATTTATGTGTATTTTATCATTTCTCGTGAACTTTTGGTACTTAATTAAGCTTGAATTGCTTATAGGTTCACTTGAAGACTCTAGAGACCCAAGCTCATGAATCTATACATTTTGGGAGACGAATACAAGAAAAGAAAATATTTCTAGCCAAAGATCAAGAAGTCCGCCACACTTGCTACATTATGCGCTGCACTTTCCTGTGAAGCCAAAACACCGCCGCACTTATAATATTGTGCGCCGCACATTCTCCTAAAGTTTGAAGAATTAAAGTTTAATAAATGCTCCTGCATTAACTCCTCAAAACCGCCGCACTTCTTTGCAAGTGCGCCGCACTTCCAGTAAAAGTCATTAAATGTAATCGCATTAACTCCCGAAGTTCGCCGCACTTTTTCCTAAGTGCGCCGCACTTTGCACCCAATCTTGCCTATAAATAGAGGACGAATTTGCATCCTCAAATCATCCCATTCTCTCCATTCTCTCTTCATCAATCATCTCTCACACACACATATTTCCCTCCTTTCACCAAAAACACCAAGAAACACCTTCTAAGTTGAAGAGAAAGATCTAACGATCAAGAACGAAGACGGTTTCCTAATTAGTTATTGAAATAATGGAAGTTTGTGTAAAATCTACTTTTGTTATGAACTCCTTAGCCATGAGAGGCTAATTCTCTCATGACTACTCGGTGAAGTTACGATAATGAATAAGTGTTTGGTATGATTTTGATCATTTTAATCTTAAGCTTATGTTGCAAACCTGTTATATCTTATCTTATCCTATTTTGCTTATCAACTTAGATTATATAATCATATCAGTATAGGTCGAAAGACCCGTTATGATCTATGTGGTTTTAAAGATTTGTCTATGGTCTTTAACGTCTGTGCTGAGAAATCCACTTTGGTAAATTGATAAACAAAATAAGCTTTGATATAATAATAACTGGATTATTTGAGTGACACATTTGGTCTAGTTAACTAAATATAAGTCTTAAGTTAATCAAGTTAATTCGTAAAAATGTTTTCTGGCGAGAAATCATTTTTATAAATTAAAGTCCCATCTTCAAGGTCAACTCATTTCCAACACTTGTAAATTATTCTTAACTATCCGAGTAGTCATCTTTATTATCATTGATAAAACTAAAGTTATTTTTCAAAATTGTTAAAGTCTATTTTCTTTCTGATTATTCGAACACTACTCTAATCCCAGTGGACGACCTGGTATTACCTAAAAAGATTATACTGCATACGTGGGTTATACTTTTACTCATGTGTTTCCATATAATTGTCTGGTATTGTCAGTCTTATAAATTTAAAGCTTTTGAAACACATCACATGGTCAGGTGGCTTTGATAACAATGGTTCCATCCATAACGGTACGTGGGCTATAATTGTTGGTTCCTCTAATTTTCTACACTCGAATAACATTCCTAATAGTTCCTTTTGTTTCCAAGAGGGTTGTGGCACACGTATCTGTTTTTGGAAAGATACCTGGGCAGTAGATTCTCCTTTTTTATATTAATAGGCTATACCAATTAGAGAGTGAGAAAGATTGTCTTATTATTGACCGCATTGATCATGGCCAATGGCGTTAGAATTGGTCGAGGCCTAACCTTGGTGCTTAAGATTCTGCTGATTTACTCGACATGCTTGTTGAAATTAGTTATGCATAAATTAATGAAGTTGAAGATACTTGTGTGTGGTCGTTGGGCACTGATGGATCTTTTTCTGTAAAGGACACTCAATGCATTATTGATTCGTAGATCCTCTATTCTTTGGCTCCATCAACAGTTTAGGACAAAAACATTTCTCGAAAGGTTAATATTTTTATTTGGAGATTGATATTGGATCGCTTGCCTCATAAGTTGAATCTTTCTTTCTGCGGTATTGATATTCAGGCGATCTCTTGTCCCTCTTGCAATGGTAACATGGAATCCTCAAATCATATTTTTTTAGTGTAATATTGCCAAGGACATTTAGATGCTTGTTCGTAAATGGTATGCTATTTCTTTTCATCCTTTTACTTCGTATGAGTATTGTAAGGGTTGGTTTACTTCGTGGCAGGTGGTTAATGTCACACCTCGACATAGGTAGAAACACAGGGATGCGACGAAGAATGATCAATCATAACACAAGATACAAAATAGAGAAATCTAAAATGCATTAATGAAAAGTGTCATGATGGTCTTCGACTTCAAGTACAGACTTGAGTGAAGTCCCAACAAGAACACATCAAATAGTCGCCACTTATTACAACCAAAAGCCCACGCAGGGGTTCATCTAGTCTTGAACCAAAACCTCAAAGTACTAAGTCAAAAAAAATACCAAATGCAAGACCTCTCAATACATGATCCATACAGGATACTCTTAAGGTCTGTTAGCTCGCATCACAACCTTACTGATCATTAACTTCACCTGAAAATAATACTCGAAAAGGTTAACAAAAATGTTGGTGAGCTCGTAGGTTTGAAGAAAACCTAGTCGTTATGCCAATATTTCAAATAATGGACAATTATGCAATATGACAGTGAATATATGCAAAACATTTCAATTCTATGACTTAGCATCCCCGCTAATCATACACCATGACATAGCATCCCCGTGCTAGTCATCACAATAGCATATACCCATGCTCTTAGAGTCGCAACTCCAAGGTCACCCGCACCTAAAGCCTTCCAGCTGAAGCATTTACTTAGGGCAATACCATCACAAACATAGCAAATCTATGCTAATCACATACATTGCCATGCACCTCGATGCACGCAAGTGCAATCAAACCACATAATGTTCATATAACAGTCATAAGCACATAACATTATCCCAAAAACAAAACCATGTTTCGCACAGTAAGAAAACACATTCAAAACAGTTTTGAGTATCATTTTCCCCCAACGGAAAAGACTTAAAAAATAGGGCTACGAGAACTCACCTCAAGCAAAGGTGTCTAGTAGCAAACTCAATATCACACAAGCAAATGCAACGACGTTCGAACAAGACCTAGTCCAATTAATATTCCACTTAGACATTTATTTCCAACACACTTTTCAGGTTTGATGCACAGAGGTTAGATGCGCGTTGTACGGTCACCCTTAACGTTTTCAGTGGTGTGATGGTTGACGACTTAGTTTCAAAATATAACATACTACCAACTTATACATTAGTATAATATATACTTATATCGTTTAATATAATAGTAGAGTAATATAAGAAAATTCTTATAATAAACACTTATAAATATACTCCGGTAAATCCATTCGGTACTCTTAGTTATCATTAATTAATCATTTAGATTATAAGAAATAAAACGTTTATTTATGCTAAACAATTTAGGAAAGTTTCGTGAAAATATATTTTTTCGTCTTTTAGTCGACGTATTAAATTAATAATATTTTATTATTTTATCGAAAAATCGCGTTTTGAGTAAAAATTCTAAGTGTAGACTTTTTATAAAATTTCGACATGACCCGTTCGTTTATACCACGTTTTCTAAGGTTTTAAACCTTAATTTTAAATATTTTTCCACAATTTACTACTTTCCGACAAAATGCCAAATTCAAAAATCATTTCCTCGCAACATTTATCATAAGCATATTTCCCCAAAACACACTTTTCAATATCATTTCATAAGTATGCTACAATTTCCAAAAGTTCGTTAAAACTCATAAAACGACTAGTTTTCGCTTATTGGGCCTTAAGGCCCAATAAGGATCCATTAAGATATTCGTATACATAAAGTACGTTTTAGGCCCAATACTAAAGCTCATTAGTAGAAATAAGCCCAAAACAATAGCTAATTAAATAATCCGAACCACAATAAGCCACGGCTTATTGGGCTTATTGGGCCGTGAGGTTTATAAGCCCTAAAAATCCATAATAAGCTTTCTAATAAGTTATTAAGCTACATAGTATATTCGGTTATCACCATAAGCTATCAAAATAGTCTACAAATATGAACATATGTAGACGAGTAAATAATCAACCAAAAACATTTTTCTTGTACTCCTCCTATTTTCCGAGAGCTTATAAGCTCATAATAAGTCCAAAAAATAAGCCAAATAAGTCACTAACCAAAATAAGCTAAATAGAAAAATAAATAATTTTTCAGAACCTATCACAACCACGATAAATAAAACAATAAAACTGTAAAAAACCTTAACCCAGCTTCTTTGAGTTCAGAACCATACACGCAACCTTATTTACTTTTTCGTACATTTTTTATCGTGATCGATTTTTAACAAACGCACGTAGCAAAGAACTATCTTTTATGCATCATTAAACACGCAAAAGACAAGTTAAATAAAATTCAAACACTACAAAGAGGGTTTTTAAGAAGCGAGAAAGAAACGCGAACCGACTACCCAAACGTAGTTTATACAATAACCCGAACAAACAAGAACAACCCAAGACTTCTATATCTCAAGTTCTTTGACCAATGATTTATCAAAAATGTATTTTTGTGTGTTTGAGTAAGTCGGATCGAACCAAAAAAAAGAGAAAGAGAGAAATGATTTCCAAAGTTCATGCACTATGTGTGTTTTAGGTTAAGATAAGAATACATGTACCCATGCTAGGACAAAGGAACCTAAAAACAAGCCATGTTGTCCCCTTGTTGGTTCAAACCGGATATGGATCCTAGGAGGGTTCGGTTTGGTTCGTTTTGTGTCGCTTTTTCTTAAAACTCAAAAACCTCTACTTTAACATATCACCCGAAGTTGCTTAATATTTTTATTAGTCTTAAAAATACTTTTCAAAGAACTTACAATATTTACACGACATATTTCCCAATTAAACTTCCCAAAACTCATTTTGAACATTAACGGACATGTCGGGACTCGTTTTTGGTATTTCAAGCTATTAACAGGACAAACCTCCCGGAACGTAATCAACATAATAAAACCCTCTAAAAAGGATTATTATACATAATACAAACATAAAATACCTCAGTCACACTAATTCACCACCGTCAACACGGTATAAGATCTAATGAAACTGACAACAATCAAAAAGTCAAAAGACTAAATTAGAACATTCAAATCTCACAAAAGGGAAAGGATTACATTCTACCCCCCTTAAAAAGAATTTTGCCCTCGAACTTCAACTAGTACTAGAGCTAAATAGATGCGGATACTTATGTCTCGTTTGATCTTCACGCTCCCACGTGAATTCGGGTCCACGTTTCGAATTCCATTAAACCTTGACGATGGTAATTCTACTCCGCTTAAGCTTCTTGAACTCTTGCTCTAAAATTTCCACAGGTTCTTCTATAAAATTTAACTTAGCATCAACTTGGATCTCATACAAAGGCACTTGAAGTGTTGGATCAGCCAAACACTTCTTAAGGTTCGACACGTGGAACATGTCATGAACGCCATTCAATTCCTCAGGCAACCTAAGTCTATAGGCTACCACACCAATCCGCTCAGTGATCTCAAAGGGTTCACCAAACCTATGTGCTAGCTTTCCTTTCTTCCCAAAGTGTACTACACCCTTACCATGAGCACCATTGAGCAAGACATACTCACCTACACTGAACTCTAAGGGTTTTCTCCTTTTATTTGCATAACTCTTTTGACGATCGCGTGCATCCTTAAGCCTATCCTTAATCTGCGAGATCTTCTCAGTGGTTTCTTGCACTAACTTGGGGCCTATCAATTGTCCCTCTCTAACTTCTGCCTACATAATCAGTGAATGACACTTCCTACCATATAAAGCCTCAAACGGTGCACATCTCACACTAGAATGGTAACTGTTGTTATAGGAAAACTCAACCAATGAAAGATGAACATCCCAACTTCCTCGTAGTCCATGATGCAAGCTCTAAGGCATGTATTTCCATGCTTTGGATTGTACACTCACGTCTGACGTCAATCTTAGGGTGGTTAGAGCCTGTACTCATGTCTAAACGGGTTTCCTAATGCCTCTTGCGATTGAACTGCCAAAACCTTGATTTGAATCGACTTATCAACATCAGATATGATGGAGTTCGGCATGCCCATGCCCCAACAACGATCTCATTCAGTATATAGTCCTAGCTAACCTTATCCATCTCATAATCCTCCACGCAAAGTAATAAAATGAGCAGACTTAGTCAATCGGTCCATAATAACCCAAATTGTGTCATGCCCGCTATTAGTCCTTGGTAACTTAGTGAGAAAATCCATTGCTATCCTTTCCCATTTCCATTTAGGGATCTCAGGTTGCTGTAGCAAGCCAGTCGGCTTCTAATGCTCAGCCTTAACCTTCAGGCAAGTTAAACACCCACTAACATATATAGCTATATCATTCTTCATTCCCGGCCACCAATACATATCTCTAAGATCATAATACATCTTGTCAGCTCCTAGGTGTACAGAGTACTTCGAATTATGGGCCTCATCCATTATCAAGGTTCTCACAAAAAATCACCCTTCAGAACCATATTCTATCCGCATGTAGTATATAGCTCCACGCTCCTAACTCTATCATCCATCAAGTCCTCACTTACAATCTCCCGCACACTCATCAAGATGCCTACTTCTGAGCTGTTAGTATCTTTCACCCTTGATAACTTGACTAAGGGTCATATTCAATAGATCTAATTCTCTTAGGTTGATTCTCTCCAATCTACTCAATGCGTCAGCTACTAACATTCGCTTACCAGGATGGTAAACGAATTTCACATCATATTCACTGAAAAGCTCTATCCACGACGTTGACAAGCCCCCCCACACCCCTACCAAATGATCAATTCCTTTTGGTTAAAGAATAGGCACAAGACACTTAGGTAGGTATAGAGAACCACTCTTTGATCCATACAAGTATGTCCCTCCAGATCTTAAGTGGCAAACTTTAACGCACTCCAATTCCAGATCATGGGTGGTTAGTTTTTTCTCAAGATTTTCAACTGCCTAGAAGCATATGCAATCACCTATACTCTTTGCATCAACACACAACCTAATCCTAAGCCCCGAGGCATCACAGTACACCATAAAATCTTCTTCCCATCAGGGAGAGCTAGAACAGGTGCATTACACAACTTGTCCTTCAAAGTTTAAAATGCCCTTTCCTGTTCCTCACGGGAAACCCAGTCAAATGTCTTACTTTTCTGAGTCTAAATGGTCAAGGACTTAGAAATCTTAGAAAAGTTCTCTATGAACCGACGATAATACTGTTAAATCGCAAAATAAAAAAACTTCAGACAAGTTCTAGGGGCTTCCAGTTCTTAACAAATTCATCTTACTAGGTCTACAATGGATACCATCTTTCATAATTACATGACCAAGAACTATACTTCCTCAGCAACCAGAATTCGCCACTTGTAAACTTAGCAATACAATTTCTCTTCCTTGTAATTTTTAAAGACTAGCCCTATCACTTCATGCTATTTCCTGTTCTAGAGTAAATCAAGATGTCAGCAATGAACACTATCACAGACTTGGTTCTTATAAGGCTACACACTCGCATTCCATCAGATTCCATAAATACCTGTTGTGCGTTATCCAAACCAAAGGGTATTACTGTGAACTCGAAATGTCCATAACGAGTTCTAAACGCGATCTTTGGAATGTCATCCTTATGAACTCTCAGTTGGTGGTATCCGGACCTAAGATCTATCTTAGAGAAGTACTGCGATCCTTGCAACTGGTCGAATAGGTCGTCTATCCTAGGGAGTGGATCATGATTCTTGATGGTCAACTTGTTCAACTCTCTATAATTAATACATACCCTAAATGATCCGTCCTTTTTCTTCACAAATAATACCGGTGTTCCCCAAGTCGACGAGCTTGGTTGAATGAAACCCTTGTCCTGGAGTTCTTTGAGTTGACCGGACAACTCCTCCATTTCAGAAGGTGTCAATCGATAGGGGGATTTCGCGACTGGTATTGCTCTAGGGACTAACTTAATTCAAAATTCAATTTCCCGAATAAGGGGTAATCCTGATATGTCATTCGAGAATACCTCAGGAAAATCTCTCACCACGACCATCCTTCCTTGGCCTTAGCACTCACTAAATGTCTCGCTTTCTCTTTTGGTCTTTCTCCTAGCACTCTAAGCACCTTGCCATCTAGTAGGGGGTATTCTAACTACTTTCTCGTGACAAATTATTTCAGCCTTATGGTTAGACAACCAATCCATGCCTATGATCACATCGAAACTTGTAGAATCCAAGATCTAGACTCAACTAGGGTAATATAACAATGATTGATAAGCACATCGGAATATAAAGAACAAGAACACAATCATGTTACTAATAAGGTTTTCTTTATTAAACACAATAAAGAACTAACTACTACTACTACACTACACACGCTTTATGCGTTTCTTAGACTCTCATTGGAGAAGTCTGCTATGAATGGATGGATTGTAACCTAGACGCCTATCCTCTTTATATATAGAGGATGGTTTAAAAACCCAAAGCTTACTAATAAACTAACTAACAATTACTATTAAGGTCCACATTATTTCTTCTTTCTCATTTCTCTTGTGGGTTTTGTAATTATCAAATCTGTAATTCCCAACAAATCTTCCCCTATTTGATAATACAAAACAATCTGGCATGAAGAAAACAATTCTAAAACAGTCATCAACTATAAAAAAGCAGCACATCATGAATCTGGCACAGCATGAATCTCTCCCCTTTTGTAATCACTAATAGGGGTCATGTGCAACTCGTAAAACGCTTCCCCTCAAGTGAATGCAATGTTAGATGGTAAGTATATGAACAATAAGCTTCCCTTAAAAGTATACTAACCATCTCTTGAATCTCGTACCTTTAATTGCTTGAAATAAGAGGTATAATGAAAACATCCAAGTGCAAAAACATCCTCCTTTTCTCATGTAACTGTGCCTCAGCCGCGATCTACCTAAAATCCTTGTGCATCTCACAGAAAAGGGTGAACTGTTACATAATTTGATTAAAAAGCTACTGCCACAAACGTCTTCACAATATCCTTATCTGATTTAGTGCGAACAAGACATGTGGATTAACCTATATGGTCACATCCGTTGGTCCCAGACAACCTCCCGATAACCGTGCCATCCGAAACCTCATCGAAATCTCAACAAAATTAAGAACTGTCTGATCCAAACAAACGAGTATTTATTATCCAGATACAATGAAGAATTTGACCTCAGCTGATTCATCGCTGATCCCTGATCAAAACTCCCTCCCAGCCAGTTGAAATAATAATGTGGTTTGGATCTCACCACCAAAACACGGCATATTATGTTATGAAATAAACAACCTGTAAACAAAACACAAACCTAACATCAAAGAGAAAACCAAGCCATAACATTCAGTAGTATCAAGACCCAAAGCTGTCTGTGACCTAAATACCTAGCAGCAATAACAAACAGTATCAGATAAGGCAAGCAGAAGAAACCATAAAGCCAGAAGAACTATCAGCAGGAATGATCTAACCATAATAACTCATATCCACCAGTAAGAATCAATATACAACCAGTAGGAACCATATAAGCACCAGAAGGAACCATCGTAAGACCAGTAGTAACCGAGAAGACAACCAGCAGGAATAATAAGTAACCAGCAGCAATCGAAACATACAATCAGCACTAATAGAAACATGACCAGAAGTAACCATGAGTGCAACAATATACACGAAGTCCATAAGGTCACAAAACTTATCCACAATACTTTGTCAATATCCAGTCACGATCAAAAGGAGCTGGCTACCTATTTTTTTTTTTAAACTTCATTTATCCTAGCATGCCCAAAAATGTCCTCCAGAAGTTACGAATAAAAGTCAATACACATTATGACTTTCCACAATTCACGCACCAACATAATTAAACTGTTCCTATAAAATCAGCAACATAGTCAAATACATTTAAAAATATCACCTGGAAGTTATTAAATATATTCCCTAATATTCATGCATTTCTCGCTCCTTCAATTTCTCAAACCCCGGATAAGTATGAACATCATAACTGCCCTTTGCATGCGCACACCATCTTTGATCATTCTTGAAATAAAAACTCGTCACGTGTATTTGCTTCAAGATATCTCACAATAGTATTAAGAATCTTGTAGGTCCCTTCAAAACCCTTTTAACGTTTGAGAATTAACATTCACAATGCTTGAGCACATAATGAATTGCCCCAAACCATACACGTACACAATAATCATAGGCCATGACTATAAATCATGACTACCGAAACCCATGTGCCCAACTTAATTTGGCAGTGCTTAAATTCTTTAAAAGACCAATAACTGTACACACTTCACTTCAAAGAATCTTTATGAGCAAACCATCTGTAGACTAATTCAATCTTTTTTGTCGTGTTCGATGTTGAATCATGTACACTCTTGATTCATGTGTATAAAAACAAAAAATATTCCTTGCAACACGTTAAGGAATATAGGATACTTACATGTCAAACCAAATTCTTGATGTCGAGATTTCACTTGGCCCGCACAATCAAAAGTAATTCAAAAGCAATATACGCACCTGCTGTTTTTGTCCCTGTTGAACGAATCTGCTTGCTACACTCAGTTGTTTATTTGCAAAACCAGAAACTTACTTACAAAAAACTTATCAACCCTAGATTTAAGAGCCACGAGCTCTGAATACCAAATGTAGAATCCCAGATCTGGTCTCAACTAAGGTAATAAAACTAATGATTGATAAGCACAACGAATAATAAAAGAACAAGAACACAATCATGTTACTAATAAGGTTTTCTTTATAAACACATAAAGTCTAACTACTAACTACACCTACACACGCTATCAAACTAATTTTTCTTAGACACTCATGAGAAAGTCTGCTATGAATGATGGATTGTTAAACCCTAGACGCCTATCCACTTTATAAGTAGAGGAGATGGATACAAACCCTAGCTTACTAACAAAGCTAACTATTACATATTTGGTCCTCATTGTTTCTTCTTTCTTCATTTCTGCTTGTGGGTTTTGTAATTATCAAATCTGTAATTCCCAACAAAACTCCCGCTTTTGAACGGTATCAAATTAATGTCAAACACGTGGCCATCTATTTCTAGTTTGCAACCCTTAATGACCTAATCGATTTCTACTACTGCCCGCATAGCTATCTCAAATCTCATAACTACATCTAAATCACTATCACTGGCTCTTATCCAAACAGAGGTAATGAAAGTATGAAACCCAAAAAGCTATAGTCGCACCCCAGAAGTCAAAATAAGTTGTGGCATAATGATTGTTCAAATGAACGAACGCCGTCATGATGTTCGTTCCAGGTGACCTCCTCAGCTCCCAACATAAATGCCCTCCCACGATGCCTGTTACCGTTGTTCCCCACGACCTGACCCCATCAATAGCTAACGCTTGTTTGGACGGTTTTTACTCGTGGACCTTGTGCACGGTTCAACCTAAGACATGTTGACTTGTAAAGATCGAACTCCACACTTAAAGCCTGCTCTAACAGCACTGCTTGATTCCTCCATTACTTACTGGTTCACATCATAGCACTACTCTAGAATCCTTAGCAAGATGGTGCCTGGTGTTATAGTAGAAACAAGTGCGATAGGGTGCCTTAGGGGATGTTAAAAGTTATCGTGGTACACTTGGTGTTGTAACCCGTGTTCCCACCCTAACATGATTTTATGGTTGAAAAAGGAAATCCAGTCCTAGTTCTCTTGTTATCATCCCTCCCATTCCTATCCTTGCTAGGTTCTCCCCCATTTCCTCTCTTCTTATGATTCTTTTTGATTGATCCATTCATAATGCTTCATGCAGTCAATGTGCCGGAGCAATAATTCACAGCCTTATTAATGGATCGTTGGCTCCGTTCCGCCAACAATTCCTCGAAACTTAGGGCAAGGCCATACACGTACCTCTCAATCCTTTTATTTTTTGGGGTTACTAAATGAGGAACTAACCTAGCCAACTCATGGAATCTGTCAGTATACGCAGCATGGCCAGCCCCGACCATGGCGTGATTTCATAACTCAGTTTCCAACTTTTGCATCTCATTACTCGAGAATAATTCCTCCCTCATCAAAGTCTTAAAGTCTTCCCCAACCATACCAACAACAACCTCTTGGCTTCATGTATGAATCTAAGAGTTCCACCGCGTTAATGCCTTACCAACAAATGAACCAGTAGTGTACTTCACCTTTTGGTCATTTTCACATCCACTCATATCCTAAACTGACTCTATCTTTTCGACCCAATGGGTGTAAGCTATAACACCTCCCTTCCCGTCATACTCCTTAGGGTTACAAGCTAAGAACTCCATATATGAATAACCCCCTCAGCCGTTATTAATAATGACATTCCTAGCATTACCCTGAATGTTGTCATTAACTACATTTCAGTTCTGGTTCCTATCATCTCCCTTATTGTTTCCTTGGTTGCCTACTTGAGCTAAGATAGTGAGAAGTAAATTCTGCAACTGCTGTGCAATAATAGTGGAGAAGTCGAGGACTCCGTTAACACCATCATTCACCTCACTACATTAACCACCTAGTTGTCTACCTTGACCATCCATCCTACCATTACCTTGATCACCAGATCGACCTTTAGTTCTACCACCATCCTCCTACCAGTTACCGTATCAAACCTGTCCTAGACCTTCCCCCTGGTGAAAGCGGTGTATGCCCAACCAGCAACTATCTTGTCATCATCCTTGTGGCATTATTTCGAACGAGGGAGACATAGGTAATGTTAGTTAGGGCGGGAGGGGGGGAGGTTAATATATATAAGATAAACTTAATATCCCATAAACGCATAAATAACGTCTTAAATTTGTCAGCACATATTTATGAACATATTACTAAATTCCAGACCCTTAATTGTGATAACGTTTTGTAACTACGTTGGCCATCCCAAATTATACCCGTTATCCTTTCCCAGTTGTACTCAGTATTGAGCTCACACATTTCAATGATTGACTTAACTAATACGATAGACGATAAACGATACGTACGCGCAAAGCAAGTAATAGGCACACATAGATCCTATTATACAACTATATGAAGGTTCCTAGGTTATAGTCTAGGCCAAACCACCTAGTTCTTTATAACCTTGGCTCTGATTACCAATCTGTCACACCCACATAAGGTGGGATAACACTGTATGCACGAAGAATGAGCAATCATAACACAAGATAATCAAAAATAGAGAAAACTATAATGCATTAATGAAAAGTGTCATGATGACCTTAAACCTTGAATACAGATTTGAGTGAAGTCCCAAAAAGAACACATCAAATAGTCACCAATTATTACAACCAAAACCCACCAGGGCGCCATACTAGTCTTGAACCAAAACCTCAAAGTACTAAGTTCAAAACAAACACCAAATGCAAGACCTCTCAATACATGATCCATACAGGATACTCTTAAAGTCTGCTAGCACGCATCACAACCTTACTGATCATTAACTTCACCTAAAAATGATACTCGAAAAGGTCAACAAAAATTTTGGTGAGCTCGTAATTTGATTTCAATCAACCCAATGCTGTGCCAAAAATTTTTAAGAGTTGGATAATTGTGCAATATGACAGTGAATACATGTAACACATTCCACATCCCATGACATAGCATCCTCGTGCTAGTCATCACACCAGCATATACCAATGCTCTTGGAGTCACAACTCCGAGGTCACCCGCACCTAAAACCTACCATGTGGGGGCTATCCCTAGGGCAAAGACCATCAAAAACATAAAAAATCCATACTAATCGCATACATTGCCATACATCTCAATGCATGCAAGTACAATCAAAACACATTTCATTCACATAGCAGTCCATAATCAAATAACATGTCCCAATAAGAAAACTACGTCTGCGTACATGTAAAAACACCATTCAAAACATTTTGAGTAATCATTTCCCCCAACTGAAAATGACATAAAAGTGGTGCTACGAAACTCAACTCAAGAAAGGGGTCTAGCAAGCAAACTAGCAGTATTCACACAAGCAAATGCAACGACGTCCGTACACGACCTAGTCCAATTAATGTCCACTTAGACATTTATTTCCAAAACAGTTTTCAGGTTTGATCCATAGAGGTCAATACGCGTTGTAAGGTCATCCTTAATGTTTTTCAGATGGTGTGATGGTGAATTGAAATTAGTTTTAAAAGATAACATACATCCAATCTCTATACCTTAAGAATAATATATAAGTAACTTATTATCATTTAATATAATAGTAGAGTAATATAAGAAAATTCTTATAATAAACACTTATAAATATACTTTGGTAAATTCATTCGGTACTCTTAGTTATCATTAATTAATCATTTAGATTATAAGTAATGAAACGTTTATTTATGCTAAACAATTTAGGAAAGTTTCGTAAAACTATATTTTTCGTCTTTTAGTCGACGTATTAAATAATACTAGTTTATTATTTTATCGTAAAATTCACGTTTTGAGTAAAAATTCTAAATATAGACTTTTACAAAATTTCGACATGACTCGTTCGTTTATACAACGTTTTCTAAAGTTTTAAACCGTAAATTCAAACATTTTTCCATAATTTCCCCATCTCCTCAAATACTAAAAATCATTTCTCGGCAACATTTATCCAAAGCGAGATTTTCCTCCACCAAAATAACTTTCATATCAATTTCATAAGTATGCTCCAATTTCCAAACTTAAAGTTAACAAATAAACTAGTTTACACGTATTGGGCCTTAAGGCCCAATAGCGGCCCATTAAAGTATCCGTAGATGTATAATACGATTTAAGCCCAATACTATGGCCCATTAGTAAAAATAAGCCGAAAACTATAGCTAACAAAATAATCCGAACCACAATAAGCCCACAATAAGCCACGTCTTATTGGACTTATTGGGGCGTGAGCCCATAAGCTCCATATTGTATATAATAAGCTTTTAAAATAAACTAATAAGCTACGTAGTATATTTGGTTATCACCATAAGCTATCAAAATAGTCCACAAATATACGACATATGAGGTAAATAACCAAAAATAACTTTCTTGTACTCCTTCAAATTGCCGAGAGCTAATAAGCCCAAAATAAGCTCGAAAATGCTTATAAATAAGCCAAATAAGTCACTAACCATATAAGCTAAATAGCAAATATATATTTTTCAACCATCACAACCACGACAATAAAACTACAAAACCTTAACCCCATTTTCTTTGAGTTCGAACCATACACGCAACCTTATTACTTTTTTGTAAATTTTCGTGATCGTTTTTTAACAAACGACCGTACTACTAAGCTTCTATGCATCATCTAAACACTCAATGTACTGTTAAATAAAAATTTATAAAACTTACAAAGAGGGTTTTGAGAAGCGAGAAAGAACGCGAACCGACTACCCAAACATAGTTTAAACAATAATCCGAACACTAGAATCAACCCAAGACTTCTATATCTTCATGTTCCTGACCAAGTTTATTAAAAATGTATGTGTTTGTGTGTTTTGTATATTCGGCCGAACCAAAAAAAGAAAGAAAGAGAGAAATGATTTCCAAGGTTCATGCACTATGTGTGTTTTAGGTTAAGACAAGAATACATGTACCCATGCTAGGACAAAGGAACCTAAAAACAAGCCATGTTGTCCCCTTGTTGGTTCAAACCGGATATGGATCCTAGGAGGGTTCGGTTTGGTTCGTTTTGTGTCGCTTTCTCTTAAAACTCAAAAACATCGACTTTAACATATCACCCGAAGTTGCTTAATGTTTTTATTAGTCTTAAAAATACTTTTCCAAGAACTTACAATATTTACATGACATATTTCCCAATTAAACTTCTTAAAACTCATTTTGAACATTAGCGAACGTGTCGAGACTCGTTTTCAGCATTTCAAGCTATTTACGGGACAAACCTCCTAGAACGTAATCAACATAATAAAACCCTCTAAAAAGGATTATTATACATAATACAAACATAAAATACCTCAATCATACTAATTCACCGCCGTCAACACGGTACAAGTTCTAATAAAATTAACAACTGTCAAAAAGTCAAAGGGCTAAATAAGAACATTCAAATCTCACAAATGGGCAAGGGTTACAGGAGAGACCCATATGTTGATTTGTTTTTCCAAGATTTACACTTTGATTAATTAGAATCCTAATATAACTCTATACCAAACTTAGGGTCCAAGTTTTGGCTTTCCTCCCTTCTTTTTCACTTATGACCGGCCACCCATAAACAATATGGGCTTTCCATATTATTTTTTAGTTAACTCCATTTAACTAGGTTCGATACCCGTTAAATAGTAGACTTTAGTTACTTAATGCCTCTAACGAATTAATTAACGAACACTAGTCGATTATAGGTTACGTAACCAATATAAATAACATATTTACTATAAATATATTAGATACATTATATTTGATGATACCTCGATATATATGTGTGTGGCCCCATAGACTCATGTATTTCCATTCGTATAATTATTTGATATGATATTAGCACTTCCCAATAATAAGTCTAGTGTTGGTATTCATCCCAACATGGCACATGTTGGTTTCTTATTTTTCAATGCAAATGTGTTTTTTAATAAATAATTTTTTACTGCAAACATCCGAAATGATGGTGTTATTTAACATTTATGACTTAAATCTTATTGTGGGTCATCCTAATAGCAGACCTGCTAAATGAGACAAGTTTAAAATTTAAGACTTACTAATAATGCTATTATGTTTGATGGGTTGGTTATACCTAAGTATTGTACCAGTTTGTTATATGTTAATAAATTGATTAAAGATAGTAAACTCCATGTGGGGTTTAATGAATATGACTATGTTATTATGGATTTGAAAAGAGATAATGTTTTAAAAACTGATAGTGAATCTGATGGTTTATATATGTTTAATATTGAGTGTAAGTTGCATTTTATAGAAGATAATAAAATTTTTATGAGTAGTCATGTTTCTAAAGGTGTGTGTCACAATAGACTGAGACATCCTTTTTATCAAGTTTTAATGGTGTTAAAAGATACTTTGAAAATTTAGTAAACCTAATCATGTGATTCCTTGTGAAGTCTATCATATTTTAAAAACAAACTAGGGATCCATTTCCTTTAAGTGAGCATAAAACAAAAGATATAGGAGATATACTGCATCTTGATATGTGTGGACCCTATAAGGTCACTACTAGAGATGGATTGAGATATTTTCTAACTATTGTTGATGATTTTTCAAGAGAAGCTTGGGTTTATCTTATAAAAAATAATGATGAAATATGTGATCACTTTATTAGTTTTGTGAGTCTAATTTCTACTAGGTTTAAGAAAAAGTTAAGATTATTGTTCTGAGAATGTAATTGAGTTTGTTTATAATAAAATGAGCCAGTATTAAAAATAAGTAATGTCATTCAATAAACTACTTATGCCTATACACTTGAGAAAAATGGTGTTGTTGAAAAGAAACATAGACACTTCCTTAGTGTTGCAATAACTCTTATGTTTTAGAGATGGATACCTATGTGTTTTTGGCCGAATGAGTGTTAACTGCTACTTACGTAATTAACATGCTTTCCTCCTCTTTTCTAAATTGCAAGTATCGCTAATCTTTGTGATGTATGAGAAGAGAAACCAACCTTCTCATATTACTATTAGGTTTGGTGTCTTATTTTTTTGCTTAATTTAAAATAATTCATAAAAGTTTTTCTCAGGTCTAAAAAAACGGTTTTAATAGGGGTTTCAACAGAAAAAGGCCTTATAAGATGATAAAATCTTAAAAGTGAAAGTAATTTATATTCAAAGATGTAATGTTGTATTAAAATATTTTTTCCGTATATAATGAGCAGTGAAAACAGAAAGTATGCAATTGAAAATGTTTTAAGAAATGAAAAAACATTTTGATTTTGATAGTGGTTTAAATCATTGAAATGTTTTTGATGGCCAAGATTTTTCAAGCCACAATGATGATGGGAATGGGCCGTCTGATAGTGCAAGACAAGTAAACGTGAGTTTGATTCAAATGATATTGAGTTGATCAATCGTCACATCCGACTCCTACTACATTCATATAGGTGAATCCAAGCTCACCTCAAAGGTAATTCTTAAAATGGTTCCTACCCCAAACAGAAAATCTTGATACAGAAGGAGGTAATGTTCTTAGAGGTCTAGCCAGAAGTGTCTAAATTGCTCTTGATAGTTTGAATGATTTTGGTCTATGATTTTTATAGTGAAGAAGTGGGGTTGAGTAGATAATCAAATCATACATATAATTGTCTTCTGAAAATTCTTGTTTTCATTCTTAACATTAACCAGTCTAAGAACCTGATCTATTATGAGGTTGCTGAAAATAAATACTCTAGGTCCCGCATAATAATAAATGCAAGCTTTTATATGAAAAAAATATAGGTTCTTACCGATTTACACCAAGGTGTGAGAGGATTATATATATTAAATAAGGGACAATATGAAATATGTTGGTTTAAATGATATTTAAAATAAAATATAAATCTACTTGTGAAATTGATAGATATAAAGTTGGACTTCTTGGACTTGTTGCTAAAGGTTATAGTAAAAAGAAAGGTATTAATTATGAGGAAACCTTTAGTCATGTGATTAAAATTAGAACTGTTAGATATTTAATAAGCTTGTTTGTTCAAAATGATTGGAAATTGTTTCAAGCGAGAGATTAGGCAGCCGCGCATTGCTGCATAGCCTAATGTTTGTTTATTTTCACCCAATGTATATAGTTAGTCTAAAAGTTAGAATCTTATAATTTCAAAATAAACTTAACAATAACCACAAACAATTTTAACAAACACAATAAACACAAACAAAAACATAAAGATTGTGTATAACTTGGTTTTACAATAGATGTCGTGCCAATATATGATAATCGGCCAAAACAGTCAGCATAAGCTGGTTTCATAATCAAATATCAATATTTCTTTCAAAAGTGATGTCATAGAAGATATGATTCTAGAGTACTTCATACACATTATGACTATGGAGGAAAACCCGTAAGATCCACTTTGAGTCATACATTTCTATATATTCCACTGTTTGGTTTAAATCACCTTACTAGACTACACCAATCATGCGATGTGAGCCTCTTAAAAGAGATGAAAATTGTTTCCATGTTCTCTCGTACCTATTAAAATAACAATATAGTTAAGTTCCTTGATAACGAACATGAAAAAAAGTGCATAGATATGCTTACGGGGAAGATTTTCAAGAACATTTTACAGTTAGATGTCCCACCACTTTGATGAAATTGCAGCGAAAGAACAACGCAGAAAAACCTTAAAAATATCATCTTAGAAACATCGATAAAATACTTCCATGTTTCTAAAACATACCCAGAACAACTATCCTATTTCTTTATAATCTAGAGTGATTCACTTGCATTCCGGATTATGCCGTTTCCAAGCATCATATAGAACCTTCATATCAATTTCTTTCACACTCCTCACTCGAACATTTTAACATGGATTAGATATTTCTTGGATAGCCTAAAGACAAAAGAGAAGAATCTATTAATAACGGAACCAATCAAGTTTCTAGAAGATCGAAGAGACGAATATTTCATAATATAAAGTAGCAGCAACACAAACTAAATCTGTACCTACAAGCAACAAATCTGTATGCTAGAAACTTTTAATTTATCGTTGCACATATATCCCACAATAAAAGCAACAATAGCAAGTTGAAAACATGAGCTCACATATACAAATAGTTCTTAATAGGATATGAAAATCTAAAGACAGCCAAAAAGATACATTGAAAACACCAACGGATGATAACAGTTGTATATTCTTTTTGCAAAGTAACTTTCTCAGAACTTATGACCACATATGAGACACTAAAGAAACCAGAAAGCACCAATCAATTGAAGAATGTTAACGTGTACAGAAAGTTTTGGATTTATATTTACCTAATTAATTGAACATTTTATTGTTTACGGGAGTATTTGATTCTATGTGAAACAGTTAGATTTTCCCGATTTGTAGCAAAAATGACTTTGGATGCGTTTCGGCTTTGAAATAAACGTATTCTACTCATGAATAACGTGTTACGTCTTTATGGACATATTTTTATATGTCGCGTGTTTTACTTTTTCGAGTCACGTAAATACTTCTAGTGCATTTTATTTGCATACTTGCATGTTTTTACCCCAAACTAAAAATATCTAGACATTTAGTGTTAATTAAATTTCAAAATTTGAAAATATTTGGTCCCCTCCTACTTTTCTTTTGCTACGTCCAAACCCACACAAACACACAAAAAAATTGTTTTGTGGTACTAATGGTCTCCTAGCTCCTAAACAACCCTTAGTCCTTTTCCTATATTCCCTCTAATATGTTCCTAGATATTTTCTAATGATCCTAACCTATCCATAAATACATTTCACCTAGACATTCATTCATTCATTCATTCATTCATTCATTCATGCAACATACACAAAAAACACCTACAAGTTTATTTGCTCTTTTTTTCTCTTCTTTGGGTTCGGTCGACACACACAACGCCACCACTTTGGTGTTTATTTTTATTGATCTCAAATTGTAGGACTAGTGATTCACCTATTCGGGGGGTCAAGATTGATCAAACCAAAGATGAAACATTGTAGTTTTCTAGTGATAAAAAGTATAGAGAGGGTGAAAGAGAAACTTGTAATGTATTAGATTAGAAGAGAAAAATACAAATGAACTTCCACCAACCCCTCATAGAGATACATGAGGGGTATTTATAGCCTAACAGAAAGCTATCTATCCCGTAGTTACAATAGTAGTCCATGCGTAAAGTAGTTGGTCTATAGCTAGTCCAATTCACGTGTAAGACGCCAGCTTCACTAAAATATTGAGGCTAACAATCTCCCTCCAAGATGGTGTTACACGTGAATTGGTTACAATGTTTCCTATAAGAAAAAATAAAGCAAAATGATAAGAATGAAGTCTAGCTTTCCTTGAGATTGTCTTCAATGACCTTGATCTAGCTTTATTTCTTTAGCTTGCAGACGAACACATTGTAAACATACTGCTAAGGATGACATAGAAGTTTTCTCTACCAAAGATCTCGGTCTTGATTGGATTTCTGCTCATAACTTCCTGACACGTCTTCAAAAACTTTCTTCATACGCTTCTGGTCATTTTGAAGTTTCTGAATTAGCTGCATGTCTTGAAAAATTTCATTTTCCCGCACTTTTGGTCATGTCGAAGTTTTCAAGAATCTGCTTTTCACTTGTCATCCTTGAAGTTCCTTATCCGAATACTTCGGCTTTGACGTAAATTCTGCTCAGAACTTCTTGTGCAGTATTTAGTTGAGTTTTTACTCCCTCTCAACTAGTAGGCTCTTTTCTTTTCAACTCCCTCCCAAACAGACACCCTTGAGACTGATTAAGAATCAATGTAGAAATCTTCTTAAGGACCTCCTTTCATTTAGGATACACTGTTAGAGGGGATAATATCATCAACATCGTCTCACTTAGGAAGTATCCCAGTCTTGTTTGAATTCAGCCCAAAGTACACATTTTATCCCCTTTTTAGAAGTCAAAACCGTAGCACCAAAATCAATTAAGACCTAGAAATGCACTTTTCTCCCTCCAGGAAAGTGCAGATATGAATTGCTACACCAAAATCAATTAAGTCCCGAGTGTACGCAATATATCCCTCTATGTAGTCTAAACGATAACATCAAAGTCAATTAAGTCCCAGATGTACCCATTTAAATTGTTTCACCAAAGTCAACTAAGTCCCGAGTGAAAGCAGTTGTCGAAACTGTAACATCAAAAAGGTAACATAAAAAATCAACTAAGTACCGGATGTACACATTTCTCCCTCCAGGATGATGACTAACTGAGGAATCATCCTACACATGTAAACGATATATGCCAACTGGAACTGCTTACTTACCTTCATATACCCATGATTGCATAAACAATTGTTGATCCCACTTCAATGGATCTTGAATTCCTTAGCTTGTGTAAGGTTTAGTTATGCAAGATAAATCCTACACAACTATGATAGAAACTTTTTTTGATAATACTAAAGATTATGCGGAATCTAATCTTTAATATAAGAAGAATTCTTCAATGAAATAGTAATACTAATGAACACACAGATTAACAAACAAAAGCTTCAATATATTAATACGAATACTCTAACTAGTATTAGGGTTACAAAACCTTGAAGCTATAATGATATCAAAACAAAAGATTTCTAGATATTGATATCTAACTCTATACCCTAGAACCTCCTTTTATACACCAATGAGTCCTAACCGGCTTACAATATTTTCGTAAGTTATCATGATCTTCTAAACAAATAACTTATACATATATTTTACAAAAATATCTCATACATATCACATAAGCAATCTTTATCTTTTCACTGAGCAGTCTTTATCCATCCATTGACAGTAGAAACTCTTTCAGCAGTCTTAATCTTTAAGCAGTTGTAACTTTGTACCAGCAGCATTAACTCTGAACACCAGCAGTAGTAACTTATACACCAACAACATTAACTGTGTACAAGCAGTAGTAACTACTTAGAATATTTTCTTCAATCTTCACTAGTAGTACTAACATATACTAGCAGTACTAAGTTATACTAGAAGTAGTAACTAGCAGTACTAAGTTACACTAGCAGTAGTAATATACACTAGCAATAGTAACTAGCAGTACTAACTAATTAACATATTTTTCATAAAGATTACTGAGCACTATTTTATGCTTAGCAGTAATAACTCTTACCTTAGCAGCAGTAACTTCAACAACATCATGAAGTCTTTTAATCCTAACAATCCTCCCCTAAACTTGATATTTATCTTCAAAATATCAAGTTTCTTCAATAAAAGCTTCATTAATCACCAGGAGGATGCTTCTAAACACTTCATTGTTTCTTGAGCTGCTTTGTCATAAGCATAAGAAGCTGATAACACATTTCATTCAGATGATCAGTTTAAAGCTTCTTGTTCAGCATATCAGTGATTGTAGCAGGTGTAAGGGGATATCTCTTTTCTACTAGCATAAAGAGATACATGTCTTGAAACCTCACAAAGTGTACTCCATAGGATTCAAATAATTTCCAAATCAACACTTTGTTTCCTAGTAGATTCCTCCACACTGTATCTTCTATATTATGCTCAAACACTGTCTTTAGATCACCCTATAGTACTCTCTCATATCCCTCTTCAGGTCTTGTATATCCATGTTTAGCTTTTACTAATTTCCATAGTGTTTCCAAATCTTCCCTGTCAAAACCTTTAAGCATCTGAATCATTGATGAGTACCTCTTTGAATTTCCATCAGCTCTTATGATTTGATAGTAGCCAATCTTTCCTTCTTTAATGATATTCCAATCAACAATGCTTGGAGGCTTAGTAGCTAAAGGTATAGCATCAACTGATACTTCCTTTTCATCAGGAATGACTTCCATCATACTTTGAAGCTTAGCTATTAAATTATCATCATTCACCTTCTGCTTCTTTGAAGAAGTTATTGGTGTAGATGTTTGCTCCTGCTCGTGAATAACAAGCCCTTTAGCCTTGGGCCTTATAACAGCAGTTGTAGTTGTTATACCACCAGTTTTAACAGCCTTGAGTTTAACATTCTTTAATTCTGCCAGTGCTTGAGCTAAAGTCATGTCAACATCAGATAAATCTTTGGCAACACTAACTGGAATTGTACTTGCAGTTGTAGCAGCATTAACCACATGCTCTTTAGTTTCTATAAACACCTCATCACCATCCAGATCATGCATTCCAAATATATCAGGATCAGTATCAAAATGAGTACTATCCAAGGTGATGTCTTTATCTGCATCAATATCATGAATTTTTCTCCCCTATTTGGATGCATCCTCCTCACCCAAACCTTCATCTTCAAAGGATATAACCCTAGCACTCAAACCAACCTTGTACAATCTTTTAAGCCCATGAGTTCTTGACCTTTTCTTCTTCTCAAGCTTCTTGACCCTCCTTTTTAAGCTGTCAATCTCCAATGCCTGAGTGGTCTTTGTGTGTTCCAAATCAAGAACCCTGTTTTGTAAGTTGGCACATAGTGTCATCAATTCCTTAAGTTTCAGTCTATCCTCACCACTGAGCAGTAGATCATTGGAATGTATATGTACATTCTCCTCATTAATCGCCTCCTCTGCTACATTGTCACTGGGAACACTAGATTGAGGTATTTGAGTGTCCTTTTTCTTGGGCTTTGATTGCAGTTTTATATACCCAAAATATATATACTAATATAACTTT